>JAODJU010000045.1:11147330-11171968 GCA_026776725.1 Gnathonemus echidnorhynchus | reverse complement strand
TCCCCCCCCCCCCCATTGCACCCTCCACCCAAACCCACTAGCACCTAGAGGGCCCGCTGCCTGGGGTACGGCAAACAGGAAAGGGGCCCTGCGTCCCGGTGACAGTCTGGAAACGGTTGCCCCCACCTGTAAACATGGGACCTTTCATTGCTGTGTGAAACACACATTTTGTCCTGTTTATGTAACATAAATAATTGTTGTAGGTGAAGCCCTAAGCTAAATGAGAAAATTCCCCAGGGGGGAAGGAAGATGAGGTGTGTTGAGGCCGCTGGGCGTGTGACGGGATCTCCCCCTCCCTCCCTCCCTCCCTCCCTCCCAGCCTGAGTACTTGCGTCAGCTACTTGCCTGCGTCACGGCCCTACTGAGCACGTGCGCCGGGGACTGCAGCATCATCAGCCTGCAGCTGCTGCAGGTGCTGGTTTCCGTGCAGAGCCTGACGGCCAATCCGGAGCTGTGCGCTGAGGTAAGCTCCCTTCGCCCCGCCCCTTACCCTGCCCTCAGAGTGTCACATGGATATAGCCCCGCCCCCCCAGTCAGCTGTGCCACAGTCCCCTCTTACAGGCAGCCTCTCCCTGACGTCTTTTTGTCCCCCCTCGCCGTTTGCATTCTCCTCTCTCGTTACAGCCGCTGGCACAGTGGTGAAGAATGTAGCGGCCCTTACAGTTCACAGAGCTCACCAAGCTGCACAATTACCCACTTAGGCAGTGGCACGTGGGAATTTCACCCCGATTAGAGGGTGACGGGCAGTGAGGAATGGCAGGTGTATAAGGGACGCGTGTCCCCAGCTCTGCGCCCCCCAGTGGTCGTAATGAGGATGTTCACTGTGTGGTCAGCCTACAGCCTAAAGCTCCCGGCTGAAAATCTCCCTGAACACAGACCTTCATTTTGGTAGCTGTGTCTGTGTCCATGAAGGGGGGGGGCACACTGGCCTCCCCTGACACAGACACCATCTCTGGGGATTCCTGCCCCATTTCCAGGGAAGAACTCCGGATTCCAGTGGCCCCAGTACGCAGTGACTCACTGGGCTGCTTTTACGGGGCTTTTAATATGCATTTTTAGCCTAAATGCATATTCACCCCCCCCCCCCCTTCTACGAATTTAGGCAATTACAAAGTAGTAAGACAGTACAGCACAGGTACAGCAGTGGGATCAAACAGCTGCCTGGCCCGGGGGGGGGGGGGAGGGAGGGCACATCACTGTGAACGATGCTGAGGTTCTGTTTGCTCCCCCATCTCGCTGTGCCTTGCCCCTCCCAGGCCCAGCACAGCATCCGCAGCCTGTGCCAAGCGCAGGCCCTGTCCAGCCCCGTGGAGCTGTACCGCCGGCACATGGCGGCCCTCCTGGATGGTCTGTCCCGCAGCCAGCCCTCCTGGACACGCCACTCCACTCAGAGGCTGCAGCTGGAGGTCGTCACCATGCAGTCAGGTGAGCGGGGGCCGGGGGGTCGTGTTAGGGTTGACCCTGCTGATCTCAGTTGGCTCTATGACCCCATCAGTCCCCCCTCAGCTGACCTCCCATCATGCTGTGGCCTGAGGGCTGTGAAGGTGGGGGGGGGGGGATTTCGAGGGGAGGGGGCTCTAAAAGACTCATTTCAGCAAAAATGAAAATCCCCACTTATCGTGGTCCTCGCCAATCAAAAATGACCTTTCCGCCTCCCCTTGATGGAGTGGGACCTCACAGTCATGACTAATCGCTCCTAATCGCGTATGTGTGTGTGCTCTCACCAGTGCCCCGCGCCTATGTGCGTATGTGCGTTCGCATGCCCCCCCCCCCTTTATGGATACCTTCGTGTCCCACGTGAGGCAGATGGGCGCCATCGTCCACATCAGGTCCAAGGACAGGAAGTGTGAGACCGCCGCCTCTTCTGGTTGGTCCTGCTTTGATCGGCGTATTCCTGTGGCGTGATGCCCACATGGTGCCATGTCCTCTGCCCATCTGCGTCCCCCCCTCCAGGATTTCCTCCGTCTCGGTCGTCAGTCCTTTTTGACAGCTGGGAATTCAGCTGGGGGTGGGGGTGGCTGGTTCAGGTGGAGTTAAGCTGCCCTGGTTTTTGAACATTTGTTTAATTTGGACATTTAAATGGAATTTTAAAGCTTTTTAATCTTAGAGATTGGTTATTGTTTTATGTTCCATTGTTCTGTTCTGCCCATGCTGGAATCTCTTCAAACGTTAATGCTGTCTGTGTGTCTGTGTGTGTGTGTGTCTGTGTGTGTGTACACGCGTGCATCTGTCTGTCTGTCTGTCTGTCTGTCTGGTTCTCTGTCTGTTTTTGTCTGTGTGTTTGTGTTTCTCTGTCTTTGTCTGTGTCTGTCTGTTTCTCTGTCTCTCTGTCCGTCTGTCTCAGGCCCGGTGGTTGGTGAGTTCCTCCCCCAGCTCTTGCCTGTCCTGCACAGCAGTCTACAGCCCAGCAGAGACCCTGAGATGAGGCTGCAAATCTTCATCCTGCTGTCCAAACTGCTGCTGGATGCGAGCAACACACTGGACTCTCAGGGGTATGAGAGAGAGAGAGAGAGACAGACAGACAGACACACACACAGACACACACACAGATGCAGTGAGACTGGACTCCATTGTCCCACGATGGCTTTCCACTGGCTCGATAGGGACGGCTGAGGTGTTGTTATGGAAGGGCGGGGTGTCGTCCCAAATCCTTGCGCTTATTTTCCTTTCTGAAAACTACAGCACGTCTTGGGTCTGCTTTCCAACACGGCTGTTTTTCCAGCCCCCCCCCCCCATCCCAAAATAAATGGGGGATTCCCAGGATGACGACACAGTAGTTTTCCCCATTACTGCATACACCGTGGATATGGGCCCAGCTTTCTGCAAGGCAAGTGCTGAAAGTTCAGGCATCAAGATTAAGGGGGGCATTTTCACCCGGCGAGACATGGACAGAACCAACCTATTTACACACGGGGGTTCAAAATCAGACGGAGTACCAGAGATGGGGACCCATGTTCTTTGGTCTCGAACCCACACCCTTAGTTTAAAATGGCTACTTTGTCACCTGCTCCTGCTTTATATTTCGTGAGCTGTAGCAGTCCACTCCTGGGGAGCATCCCTGCTCTCCCTACAGCTCTGATGCTGCTCCCAGTCCCAGCCAGATGCCCCAGGCCGCTCCACACTGGGCTGGTGTTCCAGCCACACGTGCCCCCAGCTGTAGCCGCGGGATGCGCTAGCAGATGTTAGAGGGATTTGCCCCCTGCTGATGGCGTGATCTCACCCCGCCACAAGACAGCATGGCCTTGTGGCGAGGTCAGAGCAGAGCCTCCAGCTGGTGGGGGGTGGGGGCGCTAAGCCCAGGCCTGTACCGTTCCTGTGGTTGGCGCAGAGACGGAGGCGTGGTTTCACTTACCTCGGCGGAAAGGCTGCAGAAATTAGCTACGATGATGGAGTATAGCTTCCCTGAGCACCATCTCATTCGAACAGTATCAGACCCAACTAACTGCCGTGCATCAGCGACATTGGGGGTCGAGATAAAGATCGCCCCCTTGTGGCCATCTGATAGAAAGGGGGTGCTAGGTGCCGCAAAGCCCACATCAAAGTACGTGGCACAGCTCGTAAAGCCAGCCTACATAGCGGGGTGAAGGGGATAGTAATGGTGTCTGCGAGGCCTTTGTTCCTGGGCCAGGGCTAAATAATGATCCCTCTGTCAGGAGGTGAATTATGTACAAGGGCGGGAAGAAGACAGGTTCAGAAAGTGTGCCTCTTTAAGTAGCGCTGTCGCTCTGTTTGATGTGGATCGACTCAGCGCTGTTTAAGGAAACATGAAAGGTATAATGCAAGGCGGAGAAATACCCCCCCACACACACACACACGCACGCACACAAGAACACCAAACACTGACAAAGTGCTGCGGTATTTAACTGCGAAGGGGCAAGACAGTGTATATGCTGTATGCTTTAGGTGTACTTGAGTACTTTAGGCCCTAAGAGGATATTGTACAGACTACTCACTCAGATACAGTTGAGTACTTAAGGCCTTAAGAGGATATTGTACAGACTACTCACTCAGATACAGTTGAGTACTTAAGGCCTTAAGAGGATATTGTACAGACTACTCACTCAGATACAGTAGATTAAGTACATGGCTCTCTGGTACCACAGCAAGCTGAATTTCTGGCCATGAGGTCTAGCTCCTACCCTATATCACCACCTGATGTACTCAGTGTGTAAATGTCTGTGTCCACTGTGAGTGTCCAGGTGGGCTCAGGCAGTTTGAAAGCTGGGGCGCTCCTGTGAGACAGAGACAGACCTGGGCAGGGCAGAGAGAGGATTGGTCTGCTGAAAGCATGGTTACCTGTCGCCCTCTGGTGGTGGCTCAATATTAATGTTCTAGAAGGAGACACATTACATCGACTTCTTGTTGAGACGTGTACCGTTCTGTAAAGAATTACATTAAAGGCCGCAGTGAAACACAGCGGTTAATGAAGCAGAAAAAGCCCGTGTGTACGGAACAGAGTGTGCAACACAGGGGATAAAATGCTTCCAGATGCCCCGCCCACTGTGCCCAGCCTCTGCACCTGTAGGGTTACGCAGCTGCTGCTTCCCAGATCCAGATGATTCCCTACTGTGGGAAACCTGCTCTTTGCCACCGTCCTGTGCCGCGCATGTAATGTTATAAAACGGCCCACTGATTCGTTTATCACATTACAAACACTCCCCATTAAATCAGTCTCTGTAACATCCCGTTCTGGAAGGTTCCACCAGGCAGGATAATGAGTAATGAGAGGTACCTTGTGATCCCTTTACATCAGCGTTTCTCTACCCAGCCCTCAGCAACCCACAAATCCACATTTTTGCTTCCTCCCAGCTCCCTGCCAGACGATCCACATTTTCGCTCCCTCCCAACTCCATGTTGCTTTACACTAAGCGGATAACCTGAGAGCCTCCCCCATTGACATAGTCGAGCGCTTCAATGGTATGAATCAGTGGGTCCGGCAGGGTGCTTCCTGGGTCCGCGGCTAGGCGGTGCGTTCTTAACCGCGGACGCTGTGCGTCCTGACTCAAGCCCAGCTGCCGTCTCACCCGCAGGCAGTTCTCCGAGCACCTGGAGCCCTTCCTACTGGACCTACTGCTGCCCAACCTGGTGTGGCATGCGGGCCGAGTGCCAGCCGCCATTCGCAGTGCCGCCCTCACCTGCCTGCTGGCCCTGCTCCAGGGAGGGGCGCTGACCTGGCACCAGGTGAGACCCGCCTCCTCATGCACACACCCACACACACAGGGCTCCAAGGCCCACTGTGAGCTGTTTTCTTCGTTCCTTTCTGATGATTTCTTGCCGCCGGGGTGGCCTGCAGTGCTGCAGTGGGTGACTCTCGCAGCAGGTGTGTGTGGGCGGGGCCAGGTGGGCGGGGCCAGGTGGGCGGGGCCAGGGCAGCTCAGCTGGAACACAGTACACATACCAGCATCCCGCGGGAACAAAGCAGCCTCTGTCCAGGTCTTTGCTCTGTGGACCGAGGCACAGCCTCATTCTTGCCTGAGGCCCATTCTGTGCCTGCCCTTGGAGGCGTGACCATGGCGACAGATTAGGATGCGGCTGTGGTCTCTCGGTGGATGGGGTGGGGGGGGCATTCTCTGACAATCCCCCCCTCCCCCGTTTGTCTTGCCGCCTTTGAAACTGACCCCTTCCTTACATGGCAGGGATTCCTAACGCAACTACCGCTGCCACCTCTGTAACGCTAATCATTGATATCACTACTACTACTATTATCACTGCTACCACTATTTTTATTATGACTGCCATCCATATTCCCCTGCTCCTGTGCATCCCTGACACAAACACAGACACACACTGCCTGCATCGGCGTGACCTTCTTCGGCCCCCATAAGGCTGACTGCTTCAGCTCTGCAGAAACAGTATGTTCTATCCACCCACGTTCGCAAATCTGCCGCATGAGCAAACGTTCAGGGCCGGTCGAGGCCCATGTCACTTAATGGGATTAGCAGCACTGGTGGAGGTTGTCCAGTCACAAGCCCCGTCTGCGTCCCATGTTGTCGTTCCTGCTCCGGTGGTGGTGTGACTGATTCCCAGCACATAGCCAGCCGCGTGCTTGTTTGGTCGCTGCTGGTCTCCCTGCTCAAACGGCCCCCGCATCGTCCCTCTCGCGCAGCTGGTCGGTGTGCATGACAGGCTGATGCCCCACATCCTGGCCGCCCTGGACGAGGACTCCCATCTCTCCCGGCTGATGGCCTGCCGCTCCATCTGCGCCCTGCTGACGCTTGCTGGGAAGCAGCTCCACCCAGACGCCCTCAACAAGATCTACCCCGGTGCGTGGGCCTGGGGTCACAAGGGTCATGGGGGTCGCCAGGAATAATCCAGAGAGAGCACTGGGTACTCCACTGCATGGGCCTGGGATTATAGGGAATAGTCTCGAGAGAAGATGGTGCCCAGTTCCCAGAAGAAAGCCGCTTTGTACCATTAGTGCTCATTGCTGTACCCTACACAGGGCGAAGGGAAGAAGCATCAGCACACTCGCATGCCCCGAAGCACAGACAGGGGGTGTTTGTCACCGAGCCTTTGAAGCTGACCCATGAAAGGGCCATCAGAACACAATGAGGGACAGCGTCCAGTCAAATAGACTGGGATGGTGCTACTTCACAGATCCTCACTGGGAAATTTTCTTTTCACCAGTCCCATCTGACTCTCTCTGAGACACACAGTTACATTTACATATTTAGCAGACATTTTTGTCCAAAGCAACGTGAGGCAAATAGCACATTGCAAACATACATGCTGTCAAGGAGTCAACTAGGCAAGTGCAGCTATGCTGAGCTTCCAATGGACTCCCAGGTACAGTGTAAGCAGGATATGAGCAGGAGCTACACAACAGCTCCTAACAGTAAGAACCTAATGAGAGCATTCAGGGAGCAGGAGTGCAACATAAGAGCATTCGGGAGCAAGAGTGCAACATAAGAGCATTCGGGGAGCAGGAGTGCAACATAAGAGCATTCAGGGAGCAGGAGTGCAACAGAGATATAAGAGTAGTGGGGCAATCACGGGTTTCCAATCACGGGCACGTGCCGTGCCACATGCCGCCCTCCAGGTCCTGCTTATGTCATCCAAAAGTAGGATGTGGGTTTTAATGAATTTAAAGGGCCTGGTACTTCTCAGTCATTCAGGGTTGAGTTTGTCATGGACACAAATAACGGGCCAGTCCAGTTCCTGACCGAGTACCTGCCTTGTGTGTCCACAGAGCTGCTGAAGCGCCTGGACGACAGCAGCGAGGAGGTGCGTGCCGAGGCACTTGGGGCCCTGGGCCGCTGGCTGTCCTGCCTGGGGAGGGAGTACAATCCCCAGGCCTTCCAACCTCACCTAGAACTGCTATTCCAGCAGCTGCTGCTCCATTTGGACGACCCAGATGGCGCCGTGCAGGATGCAGTCCTGGGTGAGGCTCTGAGGGGAGGGGTGATGTAGTGATCATTAACGGAATTGATGGCTCTACTTTCCGGTCGATTCCGGAATGGGCGAGCACTTTGGATAGTCGGCTTTGATCACATCCGAAGGTGTTTGTGTAACACCCCAGCATCCTTGACAGTGTAATACAAAACTGAGCAACCGATCCGCCTTTTCCACCCAATTAATCACCTTGGGGGGGCCGAGGAGATGACGGACACGATGCTGGTCAGGCTGGGCCTCTGGGGAGGTGTGGGGGCGTGGCCAGTGTCTGGAAGCTGTGCTCAGGCGATGCCACTCAGGTCAGTGGCGGAGAGGTGGGGGGGCCACCCCTTAGCTTTTATTAAAACCACATGGAGCCCCTCTCCTGCACATCCATTCTAGATAATCCCCCTTTCTTATCTGGCTGTTCCTCCCCCCCACATCTCAGGCGTTGGGTTCGGGGGGTGAGATTCTGACTCAGGATCTGTACAGGAACGCAGGCTGCTTAGATGCTCTCAGTGCGTCAGTCAGGCAGCAAGCAGACTGCAGTGGGATGGGGTGAGATCAGTAGCTGGCATATTGCCCCCCCCCCCACTTCAAACATTACCGTTACAGGCTCGGGTAGGCCTGGGAGCATTTCCCATACCGTGAATTCCCCTGGGCAGTGGGCGTTTGGGACAGGAGGAGGGGGGGACTTCTTTTGAAACTGGTCCAGAAATAATAACCTTTCCGGTTGTGGTCACACATTCAAGGATCTATGACCCACAACAGCAAGACCCCCCTCCCCCCCCCATGCCTGCCGGTTTATAGTACAGCACAGTTAACCCCCACAATGATGTGAGTAACCCATAGATCAGGGCAAGCTTCCCTGCACGTGAATGTGTGTGTCTGTGTGTATCTGTCTGTGTATCTGTATGTGTGCCTGTCTGTCTGTCTGTTTGTCTGTGTGTGTGCGTATCTATGTCTGTCTGTAAGTATGTGTGCCTGTCTGTGTGTGTCTGTGTGTATCTATCTGTGTATCTGTATGTGTGCCTGTCTGTGTGTGTATGTGTCTGTCTGTCTGTGTGTGTGCATATCTGTGTCTGTCTGTAAGTATGTGTGCCTGTCTGTGTGTGTGTGTGTCTGTCTGTGTGTAAGTATGTGTGCCTGTTTGTGTGTGTGTCTGTCTGTGTGTAAGTATGTGTGCCTGTCCGTGTGAGTGTGTCTGTCTGTGTGTGTGTGTCTGTCTGTGTGTAAGTATGTGTGCCTGTCCGTGTGCCTGTTTGTGTGTGTGTGTGTCTGTCTGTGTGTAAGTATGTGTGCCTGTCCGTGTGTGTGTGTCTGTCTGTGTTTGTGTCTGTCTGTGTGTAAGTATGTGCGCATGTCCGTGTGTGTGTGTGTGTGCCTGTTTGTGTGTGTGTCTGTCTGTGTGTAAGTATGTGTGCCTGTCCGTGTGTGTGTCTGTCTGTGTGTAAGTATGTGTGCCTGTCTGTGTGTGTGTCTGTAATAAGATCACAGAGCACAGATGGATGGCTGGTGCTGAGTATGTGCATAGCTCACTGCCCACAGCTCCACAGAGAACTCATCATTCTGCTGGGTTGCTGTTTGAAGATACACACCCCCACCCCCCCCCAAAAAAAAAAAAAAGTCTTCTTTTATTCCCTAACCTGTTCTTATATGGTTATTGAATTTCAAACGTGCCTCTGAGGGACTTGATGGTCTCGTGATTTTGGGATGGCCTAACTGTCACTGCTCTCCCGCCCACTGTCGAAATCCCCCATCCAATCTGCAGCCCCACCTCCCTTACCGATGACAGCTACCTATTGTCTCTGACGGGGCCGTGGTTGGGAAAGTGATGCAGAAGTGAGCGCAAGTGAAGAAGTGAGCATTGTTCTCCTTGCGTGCTGGTTCCAGAGGCATCTGTAAACAGCCAATCAAAGCCTGACACTCGTGCAGCCGTACAAACGCATTACTTGCGTATAAGATGACATTTTCAAAGTACTGGCTGTTTTTGGCAGTGGCGAGTGTCGACACTGAGCTTTCACTTGAGCTATGTGGCTCGTGGTTTATTGCTCTCTGAAGCTGAAATCAGATCCCAGCTGTTCTGTAAACAATTCCCTGTGCAAGTGTGTCAATTTGTATGCTGCACTGGCGCCATCTAGTGCCCACATTGTGAATGATTCATAATTTCCCCTAATCTCTGTATGACTTTTCAGATGTATGGTACTACACATGAACAAGACAATTTGACAAAAGTGATAATAAATTTAATAGTGTTTTTTTTTTTTTTTTTTTTTAAGAATTTCGTAAGTATTGTCTCCATCCACTTGTATTGATGTGATTTACAGCGTACCGTCGCCACCTGGTGGCTGGGACTGACAATTGCCAAATTGCTAACCCTTGACTGCATTATTTTAGACTTTTCTCTGAGTTTCCGATAGTTTTCCGGAGTCTCTGAACATGTAGCTGAAGGACCGGATTTGTATGGCTGTTCGGGTAACTCTGACCCACCGCTTTGTGTTTTGTTCCTCCCAGAGGTACTGAAGTCTGCTAGCACCGTCCACCCAGCGCTTCTGCGTCAGAATGTGGAGGCTGTGCGGGACAAACACCGCGATCCGAGCCACTGCGACCGGCTGCTTCAGCACATCCCCTCGGTCCCGCAGGACTCCGCATAGCCCTCTGTCCGGGGAGTGCGAAGGCGCTCCAGCCCCCCGGATACCCGCTCCGATATGCCCACCCCGGCAACACGAAATGCAGGCCAAGCATCCAGACGTTTTCAGACCTTGTAGACATTATACTGATGACATTTTTTAAAAATTACACACGGTAAGGTTACGGGAGCCTGATAATCAGGCATCCACACAAACTGCAACAGAACCTCGTCGATGTCCACAAGTACCAGATTTCTGTTTTTTTTTCCAATACAGTAAATAAAGGATTTCTGTTTTATTTTAAATATTTAATTTTTTTAAAATATTAAAAAGAATGAAAATAAATCTGTTCTTATTGCTGTTGTTTTTCCATATTTCTTACATAAAAAACCCGTTTTTGTTATTTATGTTTTATTTTTTGCTTTTTGAAGTAAAATGGTCATTTTGTGGTTCCGGTCGAAACACCTGAAAAGTTTTATTCCTTACGGTTATATGCAGGCAGATTAAACATTATGGGGCAGTCTCCCAGACAGGCTTTAAATTAGGCCTTAATCTAGAACTGTTAATCAGTTCCTAATAAACTGCTTTCGGAAACACAGACTAATCAGAGATTACTAACACCTGGACTATGGAGTCCTGAAATAAAGCAATCAGGATTAATTTAAAACCACCAGTGCTAGTCTGACTTAACCAAACTGAAGTTGCCTATAAAACATGGAGTGGAATCAAAATAGCTTAAATTTCTATGAAATTGGAGAAGAAAATCCAACTATACCACTGGCAGCAGAAAAGAGACAGCGGTCAAAAAACTGCACTGAGCATGAGAAACACTTTTGAAGACAATAGTCTCCAGATCCCATCATTGAAGATAAATGGCACACATCTGCTATGGAGTCAAAGAAAAGGACTACATGGCAATCCATCTGTAATGAGTTCAATTCAAATGAACAAACATCTACAAGGACAATTCACCACCTTCAGGTAAGAATTGTTAACTTTATGTAACCTTGTTAGCGGCCCGACTTATATTACTGTTATGTGATGTCAATGGGGTCTCATTACATGTGTTATTTTATACAGGTTTTGTGGAAGAATATAAACATAAATGTGAAGACTGCTGCAAAAGCCAGAAGAGAGCTTTAAGACGGGTGGAGGACCTGCAAATTAGGTCACCGAGCAGTTGGATGAATTACTGACAGGAATAGTGAGGAATGACTCACACCTGAATTGAGTATATTAGTGCATTGATTTAGCCTTTCTTTCTCTCCTGTCAGGTGACACAAACAAAAATCTGAAAACTTTTCTCATTTGATGTGTTCATTTGATCATATGAACTGTTCTAGTTTTGTCGGTGAAAGTCAAATGGACAGAACTGAAGGGCTGCAGGGCAGTTTGCCCTCCACATCCTCAAAAGGTATGACGTCTGCCAGCACTGCTCACAGGAACAGAAGAGTCGCAGTCCATGAAAAGCTGGCTACTGAATTTTATGAACACAAGTTGAAGTATCTAAAGGAGGAGCATGAAATGAAGATGGAGAGTGAGATGCAACTATCTCATTATACCAGAAATAAAAAAATATTCATTACATCGTATTGAATGACCATCTTTAATATTCCAGACAAAAATACACTTTTTAGAATACATTAATTTGACCATGAAATTCCAGCTGAACAATGAAAAGGTAAATAATGTCAAAAATAGATATTTAAAGTGGCACAATGCAAAAGCATCTCTGTATACAAGCCCTTCTCTGTGGTTTGTTGTGATTGAAGGTACATCTGGATTGTCACCTTCTAGTATTGGAGGGTCTGGGCATCCATGCTTTTCAAGGTAGTTATGAGGAACAGCTGTTGCAATAATGACAATGCAGCATTTTCTTGGCGTGAATCGAAGTATTTTCCGACGGCACTGAAAACGACTCTTCCAAACATGCGCTCCGCTAGACCCCTAGTGCGCATATGAGCTTGGTGGTACCACCTTTGCTCAGATGTAATTGAGTGTAACAAAATATTCCTTTGAGCATATCCACTGTCACCAAGCAATATTCCATTATGATCTCCTCTTTCAAACTGAGCATACAGTGATGAGTTAAGTAAAATCTGGAAATCATGAGCGGCACCTTTCCAACAATGTTTGAAAACTGTAACTGGGTAGTGCATACACCTTGGACATTAATGGAAAACTAGTTCTTATGATTCCTGTATTCCTCAGCATCTGGGATAGAGGGACGTTTTATGGGGATATGAGTTCCGTCGATGCAGCATTTGACTCCTGGAAAGTTCCCATATTCAAAATATTGTTCCTTGTAATTAACTTGGGTTGCAGCATCTGGGAAGTTTGTGTACCGTCTTCTCAATACACAAATGGCCCAGCATACTCTGTGAACGACTTTACACACTGTTGGTTCACTGACTCCACATAAATCCCCAGTTTCTCTGTGAAAGGTGCCTCACGCCAAAAAACATAAAGGCATGAGCACCTGCAGACTAACTGGAACAGGCCGTCCTCTTTGGGTAACAGATGAAAGAAAGGGTTCCAAAAGAGAAATGATCTCCACAGCATTTACTTTATACATTCGAAAACTAGCAGGTGGTTTTCGATGACCATCATTGACATACTCTAAGTAATCCATGTGTCTTCTTCAGCAAACAACATCAATCTGAAGTTAAACTTGCCTGCTGGGAGGTTTAATTTGAACATCAATTTGTTCCTGGACTACCTCTAATCTTCCTTCAGGAAACAAGCTTAGTTTATTCAGGAATAGGCTTAGTCTAGTACTGTTTTATACCTTGACTGAGAAAGCAGATTTCTGTTAGTCTGCATTAAAAGAATGTTTAAATCTAGGACTAGCTTTAATCTCTGTCTGGGAAACTGCCCCGAAATCGGAAAATGAGCAATGCAGAAATTCCTTGCAGGTGTTGAAGACCTCTGGCTGCATTGTTGTCATTCTAATCCTGTAGCACAGACAACACATGTATAGCAGATATTAGAACACACACACACACCACCCGTTCCTCACATGCCATCAAACCTTTCTCCATCTTCTCACCTAGACTTCCATTTTTCCGTTTTTAATTCAGCTTCAGCAGCTGAGGTGCCAAGAGCAGAAAAGAAGGAACACAGCAGATGTAGAGCTGCACAGAAAACAAAGACACAGATTACCTGACTGTAAGCCTTGTGAGGTAAGTTTGAAAAAACTCCTCAGTGGGGGTGGGCAGTATATCTAAAATATATCTGGTATGTCTGGACAGTGAAATGTTTGCTTCAAGTCAGATTTGAAACTGAACCAGTTCCAAATAACAGAGGTGTCCCCGTTTTTTGGAAAGAGAGTCTCCTCTCCTGTCGACGCCTGCGCTCATGTCTTTGTTATTCACTTTTCTCAGCCTTTCTTAACTTCATTGACCTTCACCGAGTTTAAGCGGTTACTGTTGGCACAGTGTCACCAGATGTTAATCAGACAGTTGTGCCTTTTACCACGCATCTTGCACAAAGGCAGCAGCGGAAATATATTTTGATTTACCGAATATGTTTCACTTATTAATTTGGTACTATATATATGTAACAGGATTGTTTTTGTTTAACGTGCATTATTACACAAAATCATGATGGCATCAGAATGTGTAATAGAAAATTAACACAACACATATAAACCAGTTACATATACTATATGAGGACAAGTATTCAGATTACAACTGAAGCTTTAAAGAAAATAAAATGCTTATTTTTGTTCATGTAAATAGGCTGTTGTATAATTAGGCTACTGACTTCTGGTGGTGTTAAGGTTTAGAGGAATGCAGGTTCTGGCTCACCCCCTATTTCACAGATATTTTCAAAACACATACAATGTTAAACTAGATTAAAATTTCTCAAACACTTTATCTGTATTACAAACCGTATTTGCAGAATAGTTTCTTAAATGCAATAAAAACAAAAATCTGTGAGTCATTAATTCACATGAACCTTTCTTTAACTGGTAAAAGTACGAAGAGAAGATTTTCAACAGTTTCACTGACCAACTTAATTATGTTTTCTAAAAAATATGCAAAGTTAGAATTTGATGGCTGCAACACACTCTACAAAAGTTGGGACAGAGTTAAAATAAGACTGAAAGGTGTTCAGAATATTCCAGTAACACCAGTTTGGAAGACTCCACATTAAGTAGGCTAACTGGTAGTAGGTGAGGTATCAAGATTGGGTATAAAAGAAATCTCCATTAAAGGCTCAGTCTTTGCAAGCAAGGATGGGTTGTGGCTCATCCCTTTGTGCCAAAATTTGTGAGAGAATTGTTAATTCAAAAGGAACATTCCTTGATGCTATATTGCAGAGAATTTAGGTCTTGCAACATCTACGGTTCACAATATTGTGAAAAGATTCAGAGAATGCAGAGACAACTCAGTGAGTAAAGATCAAGGTGCAACATTACTCTCTGAAACTGCCTGGACCGTGTCATGTGGCAAAGCAGCAAGGGGGGCACTATGTCCCCCCCAAATCGCCCGGCTACACCACCCCAGAGGATGGTTAGAGGATAAGTACACCATGACTACTTCCAGTTGATCACCCACACAAAAACAATTGTAATTGGATCTCTTTGTATTTGGCGACTTCTGGTCACGGTTGAGTTTAGATATGAGTGGGAGGATGAAGTGCAAGCCTGTAGGAGGGCTTGTTACCTTTCCCCAGCCGACCAGGCATTCTTTCTGCTTGACCATTTAGAAGGAGAAGCAAGGGAGGAGATCAAACATCAGTCCATTGATGAAAGGAAGGATCCAGAGAGAATTTTTGCTATTCTGCGTGAGTTGTGTGGGTGTGCTCAGTCAAATGTGTCTTTACGGGAAGCACACCCATACAATTCACGCGGAATAGCAAAAATATTCTCTAGATCCTTCCTTTAAAGACACAAGTAACTGGGCACACCCATACAACTCACGCAGAATAGCAAAAATATTCTCTGGATCCTTCCTTTAAAGACACAAGTGACTGAGCACACCCATATAACACGCATAATAGCTCGAATTCTCTCTGGATCCTTCCTTTCATCAAAATAATACGTTTACGGAAGGCGGACCAATACACAACTGAGCGTACGCTTGTTGGCGGGCTGGTCGCTCGAAAGACGCTCGAACCACAAAACATCCCCCCTCAAAAAACTAAACAATTAACATTAAAATACTGAGTAACAGTCAAAAACAATACAGTCATTTCGAAAATGTGATTTTTAAAAAAAAAAAATTATTATTCTGTAAATTATTTTCATATGCCTAAACTTTTTATATACATTTCGTGATGCCACGCGTTGTATGGCGATGAACTTCTTTGTTTGTACTGTAAACAAATAATACGCAGTTGCCACTATGTGTGAATGGAGAATATTCAAGATTCAAAGCGTTTATTTTCATATGCACAGTAGAAAAGTACATTTCTCTGCGCAATGAAATTTTTACTTTGCTGTCCACACAAAAATGCCACTTAAATAACACTTAAATAGGAGTTACTTAATAATTTATGTTATTAATGAAGTACTGTCATTTTATGTATAGATATGTGACTGTTAAAAACCATCACAAACATCAATCACTGAAAGGTACCAGGTAACAGAACGTTCTGTCTCTATTTCAGATATTCGACGTCTGAAGATATATAATAAAGACATACATCTACAACAAGTTTTTTTTATACATTCCACAACCGTTCTTGGGCATAATGTACACTTCGTGTTTCGGGTGCTTAGGGTGCTTTCGATGGACCCTTTTAGGGATGTTTGTGTGTTCGCAGTCTGAAACACGGTTCGCGAACGGGTGTTGTGCCAAATTCTGCATCCCTTCCGTGAAATGCTCTTTATTTCGATTCGAAGGGGGAAAAGACGTGGTTCCGTCAATCTAAATGTGCAACAGAAATATTACACTTCGTTTCCACATTTAGAAGACCTTTATCACTGTTTCTCTTCACGAAGACTGCATTTAACCCATATAAAACTGATAAACTGTGACATGTAGAGTTGTAGACGATGAGCCCCGAACGAGAACATAGGCTATTTATTTGTCTCGTCATTAGTTTACTAGTTTATGAACAAGGAAGTCCTTGGCTTTAAAAATCAAAGAAAATTACACAATATCATTCCTTATACATATTTAGTAATAACGGTATGCACCCTTTTCAAATCTAGCTGCACTGAAGCTGAATCTGTGAAGCTTGCTCAGATAACTTTAGGACCACTGTGTTTATTATCAAAAAATTATGATTTGATCATCTGAGACAAATTTTGGCTGTGTTGGTGCTACGCAAATGAAACTTGCTCAGATAGTACACTTTGCTACACAGTGTACTGTCCAAAGCATTCTGTGATATAGTCACCAGAGACAAAGATACATGGGGGGGGTGCCATTCACCTGCCGTGAATAGCACCCTCCTGTATCTTTGTCTCTGGCGAGCAAGTTTCATTTGCGTAGGACATACAGAGCCAGAATTCAAAGGGGGTGCAATTGCCGGAAGGTATGCGTCTGGTTTGTAGTGGATTATTGCACCGATCGACGTCGCGCCGAGTGTGTGCTCGGGTAGTGTGACTCTGATTTTTCTGTGGAGTTCTCTGTTATTTTTGTTTCGGTAGTCTGTGTAACTTTAGTATATTTAAGATCTGGTTATTTACAAAATTGTAATAAATTTATATGTATTATTATATGTATAATTTTTGTGTTATTAATTTTCCGTTTGGTGTTCTCTGATTTGTGTAATAAAATTTGTCCAAGAGAATCCACGTCTGCTGTATAGTGTATTGGACTTGTGTGGGTGATCAACAGAAAGTAGTCATGTTGTACTTATCCCCGCGGGGGGGGGTATTCTAACCGTCCTCTGGGGTGGCGTAGTCGGACTATTTGCTACTTTGCCACACTCAATAAAAGAGCAGTTATGTTTTTTTCAGGATCTTGATGACAGATTCTCTGACAACACGTTCTGCAAGAGGAAACAGCTGATCACTATGCTCAATTATTTCCTATGTTGCTATTTGTGATACGTAGTGGTGGAATGTAACAAAGTATTTGTACTTCGTTACTGTACTTAAGTACATTTTTACGTATCTGTACTTTACTTAAGTAAAAATAATAATGCATACTTTTTATTTTACTCCATTACATTTTACGGCAATTACCTGTACTTTCTATGGAGGGCTAAGAGTGCCAAAATTACATAAATAAATACACCAATAGTTAATTAATTAAATGTGCCATGAATTGTTTAAAATTGGAAATATAAAGAGAAACTATTACTTAAATGTGTCATGAATTATTTAAAATGGGAAATAAAAATATCATTAATTAAATGTGCCATGAATTATTATGTACCATTAGAAATAAAATCATTATTACTTAATTACATGTGTCATTTACAATTATTTCACTATTTTTTAAATTTTTAGCACAGTGGTTAGCACTGCTGCCTCACAGCCCAAGGACCAGGTTTGAAGTCTCCCCCCACCCCCATAGCTCCCCATGTGTGGAACCTGCACAGTCAGGTAGACCCAGACATCCTCCAAACAAGATACCAAACAACCCTTAATGAGGCCTTAAAGTAAAGAACCAGGATCTTCCCAAACTAACAACCCAACTACACTCCCAGCCAAACACTAGCCAGACCCAACCCTACTTAGCTTCACACTGACTACTCAGTCCAAACTGCAGGTACCATGGCTGCTGACCATTTGAGAAACTGATCACTGTGAATGTGAGCTGAAGCCTAAAGAAAGCAACTACATCAGTTACCTACAGGGGACAGTAGGATTAGGGGGTGGCCAAATAGCACAGTGCTTAGCACCACTGCCTCACAGCCCAAGGACCTGGGTTCAAGTCTTCCCCCCTCCCCCATAGCTCCCAGTGTGTGGAACCTGCACAGTCAGGTAGTCCTAAACACCCTCACCCATAGCCTGAGAAAACAGATGGCCAGATTTTAGTCAGGACATCACCCCTACTTTTTCCAAAAGATACCAAATAACCCTTAATGAGGCCTTACAGTAAAGAACCAGGATCTTCCCAGACCAACCCAACTAGGCCCCCATCCAAACACTGGCCAGACCCAATCCTGCTTAGCTTCACACAAACTACCCAGCCCAAACTGCAGGTATCATGGTTGCACAGCCCAAGGACCAGGATTCAAGTCCCACACACAATATGCACATCGAACTTTCCAATACACATATACTGTATAGTTGCTTGTAATTATTACGAGCAATGATGTCAGTAGAGGCGTAAGTCAGTATATCTACTATTCTTTTACAAAATGGCACACCCCAACCATTGAGACAAACCATTGTGAAAGTACTTTTACTTAAAAAATACTTTAAAGTAAATTTAAAAGTAAGTACTTAGTACTTTCACTTAAGTAAGATTGTTGATGTAGCACTTCTACCTTTACTTGAGTACATATTTTGCAGGATATTTGTACTTTTACTTAAGTACTAAGCTTCAGTAATTCCTCCACCACTGGTGATACGTGGAGAACAGTATTTTCAAGATGAAGCCAGGCAGGTTAATCTACAACTATCCCCCTAAACTGTCAGTCTACTGGCTGCTTCAGATATGAATTCATTTTCATCCAAGGGTTCAGCTGGTCCGTGTTCGACGTCAGTGTTTCACACACCCTGCACTACCACTCGTCATGCATCATTGCTGGATGTTCCCTGCATTTCAGCATTATATGTGGAATAAACATTTGTTTTAAACCTGCAGGTAGTAAATGGACATTTTGTGCTATTTTTAAATGCCCCCCTGAAATGAATAAACACATCCACCTCAACAAACGGCTGCTTAAAATCACACACAACGCAATGAAATTCAGCATCGATTCAAGACTCTCTCTCCCTACCCTATTTTCTCATCACGTAATCTTGATAAATGGATCTTCAGTCAGGGCCGCCCCTGGCCAAATTGGGGCCCTAAGCAGAATTTTATCTTGAGCCCCCCCCCCATTACAAAATGACTGTATCACGAAACGCCATTTAGGTTTAACTTCAGCATTGACCCTGTTATGACTAGAAATTCATCATACAAGCAGATTATTAAGATTGAATGCTGAATATTTAGGAGCTCTTATGTGTAAGCATGAACCATTTACACCTGGCTACATCCCCCCCCCCCTTTCGTGGCGCTGATGGGGATGTATCTGGATCGCGTATCGATCACCGTTGCGTTGTTCATTAGATTACCACGCGAATTCGATTTCAATACTATTTAGAATGCGAATAGCGATCTTCACGTCTGGGCAGTACTACAGGTAAAACCATCAACGATGACATGGTTTACTTTTTGCCGATTAAACCTAATTTTAAAAACTTTAAATACTTATACTTCCGACAATGGACGTTTTGAAAAGAAGACAGATTACGGATTTAGCCAGTGTTTTTTCACGATTCTACATGAAGATTTCATAATTCTCGTCGGAATCGCCTCTTAGCAAGTTCATGTCTGAGCAACTGAAACCGCACGTAACATCAGTACTACATGCTTGTCCAAAAGGGTCTGGCTGCAGAACGTGCATGTTCAGCCACAAGCACGCCCAACCACTGACGTCAGGTGCACGCTCTGCCAGAACGGGAAGTGCAGAGGAATCAAGCCCTAACTTAGTTCTTGAGGCCAATGTGAACGGTATGTTAAGTTTTATTATTTGTATTACTGAATTATATAGTTACAAGTTTATTTCATACCATACACGCGTTATTGCAATGTAAATGTTGACTGATGACTGTCTGATGACTGGAGTAATTTTTTTCAGTTATGTCAACTACTAGCCAGTTAGCTCACGTTATCTTGCCATAAAATAGACATACAGCATACAAATAGCATATAGTTTTAGATTAGTTTAGGTTTTGAGGAGAACGTTTCTCGGTCTCCTTATGGCAAGGCAAGACAAGTTAATTATCATACACAGGGGTTATTTAATGTGCTTTATAAAAACAAGATTTAAAATGTGTTAAACTAAGACAAAAAAACAAAATAGAGATGAAAAAACTTTTTAAAAATTGCTTAGAGAATCTAAAAAATCTGATTAAAAGTGCAGTAAATGTACAGCTAAAAATCAGACACAGATAGAGGTTTTATATTATATCACAACCCCTCCAACCTTGTGGTTTCTGTTCCTCACACGACCTTAAAATATCAGAAGCATATTTAAATTCATGTTTAAAGTGATGTAAAAATGTTTATTAAGCTTACTATTAAAACAAATATGTATTGTTTCTTTGTGCTTTTACAGATGCACCCCTCCAGTGAGGAGTGCACAACCTGTTGCACTTTTTACCATGGCCCACTGTGCCCTGCCCTGCAGCCAGTGTGGTTGGGAAGAATGCAGCAACATTTAGATGGGCATTTTAAAAATGCAATAATTTTTGAAGGTAATGTAAGGTGGAGTATTACGATATTACTAGGGTGACTGGATAATTTATGTGCAAGAAGGCACTGAACTCTTGCATGTTAAAGCACAAGAATCACTGAGAAGTTTAGCTTTTAAGGCACCGTACAGACATGAAAAAATTTAGCACAAAGAGAGGCCAATCAGAGTGCCCCCTCAGTCTCACACTGACTCCTGCACACACAAAAACAACTCATTTTTGCGATGTTCTGTGTCATCTGAGGGTGTCAAGAAGCTGTATGCAGTAGACTTCTGGAACTACAGAAAATGTGGGATGTCTGAAAATAATCCAAGGTGGTCCAGTTCAGTTTTTTTCCAGGGAGGTTAAGCATACTGCTCTGAAACAACCAGGTAACAAATAACTGTAACTAAGTGTTATGTTTTGCAGGCACAGGATGAATGCGAGGATGCGTCAATACTAAGGTATCTGTCATTGCACACTTAAAAACAGCCAGTCAGTGGTGCATTGACAGTGACACGGATGTTCGACTCCTTGAGATCCAGAGAGTGTAGGTTTGGCGATGAGAAGAGAAGAGATGCCAGAACACTGGGTGTTTTTTCGCCCTCCCACCTCTGACCCTTACCCCCCCCTCCCCAATTACCTTGAACAATCGGCATCTGCTTCTCCCACAAAGCCCACCTCAAATACTTCTCCCGTCCTGCCCTGTCTGAGGAAGAAGAGGGAGGAGAAAGACCACAAGGCTGGAGGCTATGCTGTGTTTTTCTCATGAACCATTTGCTGTATTTTCCAACCACACTCTGGCTCTGGTTTTGCTTTGTGCCCTTTTTGGACCAGAGAGCACCATCTAGTGGGGTCAAGAAATATAGCAAATGGTTCAGGAAGCGTCATTTTGTCCATCACTAGCTGAGCCCTTGACTGATGCTTGGTCTCTGGTGTCCAGGGTCTGTATTTAGAGTGTCAGTTCAGTCTGATATCTCCTATAAAAGGGCCAGTATCAATGCAATGCCAAATACAATTATAACACTTTTATTAACAATTAGATTACCTAATACTTTAAGTCCTGAACTAAATGTGTATATGTTCAACTTAGTGATTTTTTTTTCCTAATTAACAGTGGGTATCAAATGCAACATTCGTATGACTGCAAATGTTTTATTTCGACCATGTTATTTGATTCCCTTAAATAAGAAAGTATTGTTTCTTCTTCCCTGTGAATCTTAGGCTGGATAGTAGGGCTTCATCCTACAGATCCAAAAGATTCACATCCTCCAGTGCAGTAGTATGGCCTCTATTGCCTCCTGCTATTCAGGCTGAAATCAGCAGCTCCATCAGCGCACTTACAGAGTGCATTCTGTAGAAGACCACCAGTGGCTGGCCCAGGTTGACCAATACAAACCAGGCCTGGAACCCATAGAACTGCTTCCCCAGTCCGTTCTCAAATTGCGGATGAGCGCCGAAGGCTGGGATCACCCACAACTGCAGCAGGAGGTGGAGATATGGGGCAGGGAGAGGGATGGAAAAGGAGAAAGGGTCACCTCGTCATGTAGGGCATGCAGATTTCAATGCAAGTCTGTCATACATGCACTAGGCGAAACTCAACACCAACTGACAGCACATCTGTGCATCTGAGGTGGAAACACAGAAATAATGATTGTGACAATGGCGCCACCTAGTGTCCTGAAAGCAAACGTTTCAATAAGCACAAAGCCATGTTTGTTCAGATAAGGAAGTGGTTCGAGCTTGTGTTCTATCTAAATACCCTACAATTTCAATTGGCCCAACCTGACTGTAGCTCATCGGAAGATGAACATTCCTATGGAAATTGTTCAGGAATGTATATAGACAATTTGGTATTTATATTTGCATTACTATCTTTACTTATTCCATCATCTCTTGTCCCACGGAGTCACTCACCATGACATTGCCCAAGATGAGGAATGCACAAATCTCTTGAATCACTCTCTTGGTGCACTTGTTGGTCTTGTTCACCTTCACACCTGCAGGTGGTGCTGTAGGCTCATTTTTTAACAAAGTGTCTCCTCCAGGTTCATTCACAGCTGGGGTTTCAGCAGCTGCCTTCTTTTTCTGTTTTTGGACCAGATAATTACTGGGCTATAAGTGAATGCTTTCAATCCACTGAGTAACAATAAAGTCAAAGCAAACGCGACAAGGTTGGAAAATATCTGAGAATTGTTCCAAAAAAGATGCCAAAGTGAAAGAGTTTCTTTCTCAACTTGCTTTCGCTAAAAATAAGATGGGAAATTACCTTTCCCTCACCAAATATCGCTCTGCAAAGGTGCTATAGAAAACCACAGCTAAATTACTCATAATCATGGTAAATTTTAACCTAATGTGTTGTGATAAAACTGAAAAATCTCCTGACTGTAGAGTAGGAAGTATTATTACATGTGGAGAAATTTTTATTTGTATTTTATTCTGGAGTGTTTTTATTATAATTACGAGGCGCTGCCAGCTGGACATGCAGTCCCTCAGCCACCCCAGGGCCGTATTCAAACGTGTGTTTTAAGTGAAAATGTTTGCCTGATTATATCAAGAATTCACTTATATTCCATTCGTTTTCCTCGCAGTCCATAGTGTTCGTAAAATAATTTACTAGCACAAAAGCTCAAACATTTCTGCCCTCTTCCTGACGCTCCCCAGCTTTGCGTTTCTGTATCGGCCAAATGGACTTTCCAACTTTCCACCTCCATCTTTATCACACCTGCCTTTCCTTGGTTGATGCTCAGTACATTCCACTTTACATTCCATCATACACACCCAACTTCCACCTTGCAGCACTATGGTGTATGTATGTATAATCGGGCAGTAAGAATCTCAGAGCCCCCAGCTTCCATGCCTTTCTCTCAGATGTTTTATGAATACGAGCCTGAGAATCTGCATATTTAAAACCAGTTCCTAGATAACATGCTTACTTGTATAACGAAAGATATTTTACTTTGCATATTCTTAGGGCTGCACTGTATCACGTGCAATATACTCGCATGTGCAATAATCACGAGGGCTTCAGATGACAGGCGTAAACATTTGTCTGGATGCTGGTATTTCAGTGCAATACGGGCATTTACTTACGCCCATAATTTGGTAAGCAGATTAGCAGTGCACCTAAAATTTTAATAAGAGCCGTACTGTCCATCCATCCATCTTCTGTAACCGCTTGTCCTATTTAAGATCGCAGGGGTCTGGAGCCTATGGGCACAAGGCAGGGAACAACCTAGGATGGGGTGCCAACCCATTGCAGGGCGCACTCACATACTATTCACTCACACACACTTCACATCTATGGGCAATGTGGTAACTCCAATTAATCTTAGCATGTCTTTGGATTGTGGGGGGAAACCAGAGTTCCCAGAGGTACCCCCATGATGACACGGGAGAACATGCAAACTCCCCACATATGGAGCCATGGCAGAGACTCAAATCTATGTCCTAGAGGTGTGAAGCCACAGTGCGAACCACTGCACCACCGTGCCACCCTGAAGCATACTCTGACGCCCAAACATTAGTGAACTGTATAAATTTGGCGTATATTTATGTTTATTAAATTCAGTTAGCGGAGCCACATACTACTGTTTCAGTAAATCATGGAAGTGATAAGCACTGAAGTCACGGTGAAGAACGGGACAGATCAGCAGCCAGAACATCTTTTAAAGGAGGAGATATCGCAGATAAGGTAAGAAAAGGCATCAGAGGTGTGGTGATGCTTTTTGCAGTTTAAAGTCTGACAAGTTTATTAAACATGCTCATTAATATTTTAGGCATACTGCTAATCTGCTTACTAAAGTAAATCTCCATATAGTTCTGGCATCTGGAACTATCGATGCCGGAGGTGAGGTTCTTCATGATCAGGCTGCCAAGTAGAAGTTAGATATTTGTATCCAGATCAGTATGTGATACACAACCACAGTGCCGGTCAACCCATTCGGTGACAAAGATGGCCACCTACAGCGCCATCTTCTGATGGGGTGCCGACTTAGAAAGACAATTTCACTTTATTTCAGACAGGGGGCGCCGGTGGTGAAGCTTGCCTAGGGTGCCAAATGACCTGTGAATGGTACTACACTTACACAACACTGCAGTACTCAAATCCACCACAAGTGTAAATCCCCTGCAATCCATGAGTATAATCAAAGGTACTGGCCTTGAAAATGACGCTGGCCAGCCTTCCCTTCGTCCTGATGCGGCTTAGACTCGGGTGACGGTGGAGCCCCTCAATGATGAAGATGTTCTGCAGGAGCAGCTCCAGCAGGCTGAAGAGGTTG
>JAODJU010000045.1:11089727-11121534 GCA_026776725.1 Gnathonemus echidnorhynchus | reverse complement strand
TGGGTCTGTTCAACGAGAGAATGTATCTGCCACAAATAAAGGAAAACTTGGCTTATTCCCAGATATTTTTTTTTTTTACAGTTCAACACAAAATTCTTTAAAGTTCATATAGGTACAAAATAAAAAGTATGAATAATACGATGAAATACCTGTTTTGTAAAGTTTCATTAAAAAAAAAGGCATGAGTCCATACTGGGGTAGGGAAAAGACATCAGGACAATCCTTTCAGATCCGGTCAGAACCAAAAATATATTCTTAATTTGATTTTTTTTTCAATTTCCAGGGAAGAAGAGAGCAGTTCCACGGTGTAAGAAACTTTCACATTCCCAAGCTGATCTTTCTCATGTTCCATTAATTGATTTTTTTTTTATAGTAGTTTCTTTTTTTTTTTTTTTTTGCAAACATCAACACAAACGCGTCCTTGAGCCACACAAAGCCGCGGGACGGGACGGCGTGTCTGCATTCAGGGCACTACAGACTCTCCACAAACTTCTCCAGGGTGTCTCCCGTCGGGTCCATGTTCAAGTCACTGCCGAGGCCGCCCCGGCCCAGCGGGTTCAGCTGGGGCAGCATGGCGCTCTGCTCGGGCACGTCCAGGTGGGTCTGCTCCATGGGGGCCGGCATGGGAGCCGCCAGGCTGGGGTGGGGCGAGCCCGAGTGGGGCGGGGCGTGCTGGGGGGAGGGCTGCGGCTGCATGCGCGGAGAGGGGCTGGAATGTGGAGGCGGCTGCTGGGGGGGCGGGCAGGGTGACTGCACGGGGGCGGGTGACAGCACCTGACTGGGCATCGCAGGGCCCAGGGCCTGGGTGGGAAGCATGTGGCCCTGCGGGCTCATGGGACTGGGCTGGGCGGCAGGACCCATCTGCTGTTTCAGCACGGCCTGCTGCTGCGGGGGAAGCTGCTGCGGCTGCTGCGGTTGTTGCTGCTGCTGCATGAGGCGTTGGTGCAGCAGGGGCTGCCCGTCCATCCCCATGCTGGCCTGGCCCACCTGGCCCATGGGTGACATGGCCAGCTGCTGCTGCTGCTGTTGCATGCGCAGCTGGGAGTAACTGGCTGCGGACGTCTGAGGAAACTGGCCAAGCGCCTGGGGAATGCCACCCTGCTGCTGTTGCTGCTGTTGCATCCTCTGCTGAAGCAGCTGGCGTCGGTACAGCTCCTGGAACTGAGGGTTGTGTCCAGGGTTCATCATCTGCCCTTGTGGCCCCAGGGTTCCCATGCCCTGCTGGGCAGCCTGCTGGGGCGGCAGCTGAGGGGGCATGCCGGGCCTCTGTACTGGCCCAGCCTGCATGGGGGGCATGGTCTGCATGCTGGGCTGGCCCTCATGCATGGCCTGCGGCGGTGCCTGCTGCTGAGAGGGCTGGTTGGCCTGGTACCTGGCTGTCCGCTGCTTGATGAAGGCGGCCATGAGTTGCGGGTTGGCCTTCAGGATGTTGAGAACCTGTTGCTGCTGCTTAGGGGAGCTGGGTGACTTAAGCGTACGTAGCAGGTCCTGGAGAGCCGTGGGGGCAATGCTGCTTGGCCCCCCCCTCTGCTGCATTTGCTGCTGTTGCTGCGGCGGCAGGCCCTGCGGGGGAACCCCCGCCTGCATACGAGGGCCCTGTGGCATCACAGGACGCTGCATGTGCTGTGGCTGCTGCGGGGGCATTGGGGCCTGCTGTGGAGGTACCTGCTGTGGGTTCTGCATGGCCACCTGAGGGCCCTGTGGCCACTGTACCTGCTGCATGGCCTGCATAACTGGGGTTCCACGGGGCCCCACCATTTGCATAGGCCCTGGCATGCGGGACTGATTCATGGGCAGGCCGTTCATGCTGACGTGGAAGTCCTGCTGCAGTGGCTGCTGGTGCTGCTGGGCCTGTTGCGCCTGGGCCACGCGCTCGATGTGCTGGGCCATTTTCACTGCCGCTGGTGGGGGCTGTTGCTGCGGTTGCTGCAGAGGCTGCTGCAGAGGCTGAGGCGGCAGCTGCTGGGGCTGTGGGGGCTGTGGAAGCGGGGATTGCTGCTGGTGGAGGGGTGAGGATTGGGGCCCTGGTTTGCCCTGGGACATGGGGGTCGAGGGCTGGCTGCCACGGAAGTTTGGCGTCATGGTGCCGGCAGCATTAGGCGGCAGCGGCGGGGCGGCCGAGGCAGGCAGAGGCTGCGGCGTCTGAGGCGTGTTGGCCTGTTGCATTGAGGTGGGTGTGCTGGGCGCAGCCACCGAGGGAGGAGAGGAGGTCAGGGGTGTGCTGCGGCCCTGCATAGCGGCCATGCGTCGCCGCATCATCTGCGCCTGCTGCAGACGGTGCTGCAGCTGCTGCTGCCGCAGCTTGTGCTTGATGTTGAGGCAGAAGGGCACGGGACACTTGTTCTCTTGGCAGTGCTTGGCGTGGTAGCAGCAGAGCGCGATCAGCTGCTTGCAGACGGGGCAGCCACCATTGGTCTTCCGCTTGCAGCCCTTGGTGTGCTGCACCACACGCTTCATCTTCTGGCAGGACGGCAGCGAGCAGTTGGCGTTGCGGCACTGGCAGGCATGCACCAGCGACTGGATGCAGCGCTGGATGCTCAAGCGCCGGCTCTCCTGCGGGTTCTTGGAGGCCTCGGCCCCCTGGCCGTTGCTGTCGTCGTCAAGTCCCAGGCCCCACTTGACCATCTGGTGCTCGTGACCCTTAGTGTTGTAGCAGCCGACGCAGAGGTCGTAATCCTGAGGAACCCAAGCACACAGGAACCGTTAGCTCATCTATTCAGACGGGGCTAACTCTCTCCTGGAGAGCTCCCCCCACAAGTAAACCCTGGTCAAACTTCACAAAGGAAACTTGGTCCCACTGATCATAACTAAGCTGTGCAGCTGCCATTACCTCATGTCTCAGGAAGGTAAATAAATGGATACAAATAAAATAGTTCAATTAGAAACTTAAAATTTCAGCTATTAAACATCTTAAGTCCTGCTAATATAAAGAGCAGGTCTTCTGGCCGCTGCTTGTGACAGTAACTGGCCGAACCCTAATACATCAGCCGGGGCTGTACTGTAAATACTGCCCACATACTACCTACCTGAAGCATGACGCAGACAGGGAGGGGGCGGGACGTACCTCGCAGACGGTGCAGTGGAAGCGCGTCTCCACGTGGTGCTTGCACTCGTTGCAGGTGTAGACGAAGCGGTCCTGGCCCTGGTTGTGCAGCTCCACCAGCATGCACATGGTGCTCCACTTGGAACGCCGCAGCGAGGAGAACTCCCAGTGCTTGTCGCGCGCCAGTGTCAGGAAGGCGTCGCGGCCGTCCATCAGGTCGCACGTCAGCAGCGGGTCTGGGTCCATGACAGGTGGCAGCGTGTTGATCACGGGTCCTGAGTAAAGGTGGATCACGAAGAACACCTGGAGAAGGAAGAGCAGAAGCTTCAGGCTCCCACCACCAGCAAACAGCCGCCAAACACCAGCAGGTTGAAGGAGATGCCTGCAAGCTCACCTCCTTGTGCTTCTCCATGGTGGCGTAGAGCTTCTGGGACAGGTCGTTGGCTACATTCGGCATCCCAGGCTTCTTCTTGTTGGCTCGACTAATGCTGCTCTTGTTCTTGTTAGTTTTCTTATTGTTCTTTTTCTTGGCGTTCTTGCTGTCGGCTGGCGTGCCCTGAAAGAAGAGAGTTTGGGGAAAATGAAGGGGGCTGGGTCAAACGGGATGTGGACCCATGGTTTACCCTTCATGCTGGACAATGACACCTTCCCCTCTCCTCTACGCTGCCACCCCGACTTCTCATACCTCTGGCGTCTCACAGGAGGTGCTGTTCTCCTCCCTCTTGCGCTCCTCCTCCTCCTGCTCCAGCTCCTTGATGCTCTCCTCCAGCACGTTCGGCCAGAAGTCCCCCTCGAAGTAGGGCAGCTCCTTGGCGCTGGTCAGACGATCCTCAGTTGCCTGCTTGAAGATGTCCTGTGAAGCGCAGAGATGTGCATTAACCAGTGGATTACCATTAGCCAGTGGATTACCATTAGCCAGTGGATTACCATTAGCGCCGTAAGGCCCATTGAAGACCGGACAGACGACAACATTTTGTGGCAGAGAGACCCGACTGGCTGAATACCTTGTAATCATGGAGAATCCTCTCAGCATAGGCTTTGTCCAGCATTTTCCTATACCACTCCTGCAGACGCTTGGGCTTGGGGATCTTCTGGTCAGGTGGGTGACAGTGGAAGATATAATCATCCCCTTCACTGGGGGGGCAGGCCCAGATGTGCCCCGTCACATATCTGAGGTATCAGAGAGCAGAAGATGCCGACATGTGACGACTGCCACATAAAGATACATGGGGGCCGCTCGCCGTAGAGCGAGGGTGCAAAGGTATGCGCAGGAGATGCAGGCCTAGCACACAGGGCGGAAACACAACGAGCCGGGCTCAAAGAACGTACCCGAGCTTCTTGACGTACTCCAGATACCCGATGAGTATTTCGTGATACACTGCAGTCCGCAGCACCCGTGGCTTGAAGAAGTGAATACTGTCAAGGTAGGATATGTAGACTCGTCTGCAGGAAGGAAGCCAGCGGGTTAATCAGACCCCACAGGAAAGCGAGACAGCAGCCGGCACACGGCGCCAGTCACGCATGCTCACCGCGTGTTGGGAAACGGACAATCCGACCCATACTCCTGGACATGCATGCCGAAGAAGCAGACGTCCACACCGTCAATTTCCTCGAATGCGAAAAGTGCTTTGGTTCTGTATGGGAAGCTTTCGGCCATCTCTCCTGTGTCCACAAACCTGCACGAGAGCGCCACACCCACACGCGTTAAGCCCGCAGCCTCACACGCCCTCCTTCCATTAACAAAAGGCCACAGACCGGGCGCCATCAGGCTGCAGGCAGACAGGACGCTTGATAAAAACAAACGCCAGAAGTCGCACTGCATTTCAGTTCCACGTTCACAGTAAACGGAGCACTCCTCATACATCCAACAGTATAGCCTCGCGCTCGAGGCATGCTGGGAAGGCCCAGCCCGGGCGGCAGCAAGCCCGGCACAGCACCGGAACACCCACCTGGATTTCATGCCGGGTTTGACCTCCACCGTCTTGTCAGAGCTGGCCACCACTCGCACAAAGACCTCCCCGGCTTCCGGGTGGTTCTGTCTTTTCAAGTACTTGTTCACTCGGTCCTCTATGTACATTCCGAGTCTGGTCGTCTGCAACCCTGTCGGGCGAAACGGTTCACAGCTTTAGAGTAATGACGCAGTGACCCCGAACAGCTTTTTAATGAGTCCGTCCCCCAGGACGTCACGCCAAAAGAAACCTTAACAAATGCTTACTCTTGGCCACAAACTTGTTCTCCTTTCGGGATTTACCGGACTTTTTCAAGCAGTTGTCACAGATGAAGCTGAGAAACGACAGCAGAGGGAGAAATAATTTTTTAAAATGTGAACTGGCTGCTGGTCACCAGCCTGTGAGTCGGGATGAGCTGAGAAAGGGGGCTTACCCTGAGGGCCAGATCACCTCGTAATGCAGCACACATATCTGGTGCATCTTGCGTCCACAGTCTTTACATTCAACGAACCTGCGCCGGGGGATGGGACAATGAGTGCCACTTCACCCTAAGAGAGCCTGTACGGCTTTTTTAGTTTTTCACAGCTAAGGTACAGGTCGTGGAAACAGACAGACAAGCTTTCGTAATGAATCAACTGAATGTCCCATCAAAGCTAATTGAAGGGACTTCCTTTATTCCTCAGCAGGTGGCGCCGTTTCACACAGCCCAGGTGTCCTAACAGCATCGCAACAAAACCAGTACCAGAGACTAGGGCCTGAACAGTAACTACCAAACCAGGAGCTAGTGCAAGCGAAGACAACTGGGCTTAAAACCAGCACTGATGACACTGCCAGTACTCACGGTTCTGGGTCCAACATGTCGTTCTTCTTCTTCTCAAACTGGTCTTTCGATATCATACTGGAGAGAGAAGAGGCCGAATACGTGTCATTTCGATAGTAGCAGCAGTAAATGTGAGTAATGTGAGTATAAGTCTGATTGGCTGGCCGGCAGGGCAGCCCCGGGGGACACTCACGTCTGCGGCTGCGCGGGATCGTCTCCCAGGGTGACACTGTCGCCCTGGATCTCGTTGAAGCACTTCTCGCAGAAGTGATACCTGTCAGCGACAAGGCCATGTCTGGGTGAGCTGGGCCCGCCACACAAGGGCACATGGGCACACCCCGCACAAGGCACAGCCGGACAGGGAGAGCACAGCGCGGCAAAGCACAGCAAAGCACAGCACGGCACGTGGGGGGTGGACAGACAACACAGAGCAGACAGCCAGAGCAAAGCACAGGTTAGCAATCACAGGTCACATCGATGTCACAGCACAGTGATGGCTACATGGTGATGGTTGGTTATGAGATTCTCTAATCATGCCTTTAAGAACTAGGGGGGGATGGGGGGCATTTTAAGCAACACTGCACTGTAGGAACATGCATCTACCCGAGGTAATAAAAAAATTATCCCATAAAAAGGGCAACATTTTACTAATGCAAACATTGGAAAACCGTACAACATATGCATCATGTTGTTGGCGTAACAAAAAAAGATGACAGATGTGTGAAGGAACATACAAGAGGAAGAGCTGATGGATGAGGGTAGGGTTATGTGGCAATGTGGGATGACTTCAATACACCCATCAGATATTTAGTACACTTGGTACTTGTCTAAGCACAGCCCTGGACCACCCCACAAACATGGTCAACAGTAAAATTTGCCTGGTTGATAACTATGCCATCCTCTGAAAACGCACTTTTCCACTGCCACCGAGAATCGAGCCGTACCCGACCCGTAACATAAACTGGAGTGTGGCCCAGCTTAGTAGCACGGCCGAAAGTATGACCAAAGCAAGCTGGTTGCGTCACCACCATCTGATTGGCTGAAATGCACAGAGATACCAGTGTTCTACGCATGGATTATCTGAAGGAATAAGTGGATATTCAATATATTAGTAGTGTCGCAAAGCATGCTCAAAATCTTGGAACCTGGAAATCTTCAACATTCAACTTAAAAAAATACTATGGAACAGCTGAAGGGCAATGGATTCGTAATGCAACTTTACGCAAGTGAATGCTAATTCCGCTAGCGTTTTATACTTGCATAACACAGCGATTCTCACAGACGAGCTAGCGGAAATTAGCACAAAGTAAAAAAAAAAACAAAAAACAACAAAACAACAACAACCGCACACAACCCTGTGATGGGTTGGGAGCCAATCCAATGTTGCTCCCTGCCTTGCGCCTGTAGCCTCCGGGATAAGCTCCAGTCCACCTGCGATCCTGAATAGGACAACTGTAAATAAGTGTCTCTTAGGTTTTACATCACTGGCGCACTCTGAACTTGGCAACACCTTTACCGAGCCGACCGTTCTGCAGTAGAAAACCTAATGAGCTGGATCAGTGCTTTACTTACGGCACAGCTCAGGTATGGGTCGGTTCCTGTATGACAGTGGAAAAGTGCCAAAAGTGAAAAGCTAAGCACAGTGTGCCAATCAGGATCATTCTTATGCCGTTTACACTGCTGCAGTTGCAGGTGCCATACACAAGGTGGAGCAGTGGAGCTCATTCTGAGCAAATTCAGCAATTTGCAAAGAAATGTTGGACTTGCGTAGATACTACTTATCAAAACCGATGGAAATGAGCAGGCCATGCCTTCTTTCCTGGACTGCACTGGATCTTTTTAACATTAATCAAGATTCCATGACACACTGCTCCAACAAGAGTGCTACCAAGGAAAGTAAAGCAAGCCATAACCAAGAACTTCATCTACCATGACATTTCAAATTGTGGCCAGCAGTATAGGTAACTCTGTCGAGATCTCCCTAGTGGCTGAGGCTCCAACCATCCTTCACTCGCTGGCTCGGCTTCCAGCCTGCCCCAGCAGACCCTGCAAATGCCTCCAGAACACACTGCGATAGACCTCGCCACATACTCTGGTCTGCTATCACCTGCACCCCATATCGCTAGCATACAAGATCGCCAAGAAAAGATTTCAAACTCTACACCTCTTCAAGGTCCCTGTAACCTTGTACATCAGGGTCCAGGTCTGAAATCCTATCTGTTGCTGAATGAACGTCTGCTCAGCTTAAGGACGGCACTATCCCCGAAGCAGGGGCGCACTCTCCGCCATCCCCGAAGCAGGGGCGCACTCTCCGCCATCCCCGAAGCAGGGGCGCACTCTCCGCCATCCCCGAAGCAGGACTGTAGCCTGTTGTGCTAATTTATTAAACACACTTGCATGTGCATTCTCATCGTTGCATTAAACTGCGGTCTACATCAGGATTTCTTGAGCCAAGTCCTTGTACCACAGCATATGTTCCGATTTTCCAGATTTTTATTCTTTTGGACAGCTTAATCAGGTGATATTGAATGCCGATCAGCACGCTCCATCTGTCATCTACAAGTTCTTTGAACAAATGGACGAGTTGCACCTACATTCATGAGAAACACGACGCAAGTGACTTGGAGTGTAGGTCTAAATGAGACTGAAAGCCCTTTTGAACTGGCAGTGATGTGAGTGACACAAGCAGGTGCTGATAGCCCTGGGCAGCTCAGAGCCTTACTTCCTACCCTGCTTTTATCCCAAGCCCCTCCCCACTTACCGGTTCTGGTAGCTGTAGTAGGTGCTGTCCCTGGAAATGGTGCATAGCTGTTTGCCATAGCAGCACAGCGTTTGTGGGGAGAACTCGTACTGCAGAGACAGAGGGGGCATGGTTACTTGCTCTGCTGCGGACCAACCGCCGGACTTTCCTGGCCATTCCGCATGGCCTGCTCTCACAGTTTTCACTATCGCATCTACATCCTTTGTGCCCCAACGACCCAGAGAGCGAAAGCGGGACCGCTCACCTCAGACAAACAGCTTTCCCCTCACCTTTCTGCCACAGCAGTAGCCCAGACTCTGCATGACCGGGTCGATCTCCTGCTCGAAGACCTCGGCCAGCTTGGAGCAGTACTTGTAGACGCGCGAGGTCTTGCGGTTGTAGAGCCAGGCGTTGTTGAACATGAGCCAGATGTCGTCCACGTACTGCCAGGGCTCCTGGTACTGGCCCGTGTCCAGCTTGCGCTTGATGGTAGACAGGTCGATGGGGTTCTTCACGATGTCGAAGTAGTCCTGGATGGACAGGCGACACAGACTCAGCAAATTGTCAGGAGCTGAGACCACATAGAGGGATGGTAAACACAAGGTAAGAGGAGAAACCAGGCTCTGCACACAACACCCACCGGTATACCCAGCACCGTGGGGTCCACAGGCTGCCGGAATGGCAGTGACTCAGGGTCCTGGCGGTACAGGGCTTCCAAGGTGGGCATTAGTGCCTGTCGCAGCTCCTCAGGCTTGAAGACTACAAAGAGATCACAGCATACCCCATAAAGAAAGAGCAATGGGAGGGGCGTGTCATGCCTAAATGACTCATAGGAAGCTGGTACGGTTACAGGGATTCTAACTGGTTAACATAAACCTTCTACCGGGCTCCTTTTAAGACAGTTTATAAGGGAACATTAATCCTGTAAACAGGTTATTTTATGACTAACTCCATTCTTCAGATGGCTTGTGAGCTGAAGTTTACAGACATTTAAAACATTTCAAACACAGCGGCAACACCGGTAGAAGAACTGCACGTATTTCCGACGTTATATTAATCAGAATTTCTATATACAAGGAAAACAGAGAAAGGCAGGTGTAGAGCAAATTCCCAGCAGCAGCCCATGGTCTTACTCTTTCTGCGGGGCTGTGACGGGAAGGCGGAAGCGGCAGAGCCGTTGGCCCCGCCCTCCTCCTCCTCCTTCGGTTCCCCCTTGATATCCGGTTTCTTCTCATCCACCTCCATGGGCTCCTGCTTGAGCTCCATGCCATCTGGCTCCTCCTTTACCTTCCCTGAGAGGGACCTTGTCTCCTCGTCGTGCTGGTACCAGGCAGCAAGCAGCAAAGAGAACAGCGATTGGACACCGGCACACACAGCTCAACTATCATCACGGACTGTAGGACTACGAAGCTTTCAAAATGCTTAAGCCAAAATACATCCACAAACATAAAACCATGGTCTTTACAACCGCATGGAAATCATTTAAATGACATTTTCTCTCTTTTACACAGCAGTGCACATCTGCATGAGCCTCCCTGATACCTCAGTGTTATGTGTGGCTGACTTTGGTTTTGTTGACCTAAAGGAAACTGACCTCAGAATTGGACTCTATCTTGCCCGGCTTATAGTCCTGCTCTTCGAGCCTCAGCTCAGGCTTGGCCTCCGTGGGGGGCAGGTCAGGCAGGGCCTGCTGAGAGTGCGCCTCGGCCACAGAGGCCGGCGTGGGCACACAGTGGTCGACGCTAGCGGCTGCCTGGGAGGTCAAAAGGGAGAACACATGGGAGACGGAGCATTACAAATACGCAGCCGGGAGGTGAAGCTCCCGCCGGTGACTGGGAGCGGAAGGGCAAAGGATCGAGCAGGGTCTCACCGGAGTGCTGGGGGGCTGGGGCTGCACGGGGGTGGGCTGCTGAGGCGGCACAGGGGGCTCCGGCTGTGGGGTGTGCGGCTGGGATGGGGCGGAGCCGGGAGGGGTGCCCAGCGTCGGGCCGGGGAGGGCACTGGGCATGGGGACGGGGGTCGAGGCCTGAGACACCGGGGTGGAGGGCTGGCTCTGCGGAGGGGCAGGGTGCTGGAGCAGCTGCAGGTTAGTGGCCGTGGAGGTAGGGGGGGGTGGTGTGGAACGCAAAGGGCCCAGATTGCCAAGGGGATTCATAGGGAGGTTAGCACCAGACTGCGGCGGCTGCAGGGGAGAGACAACACACTGACGGAACAGGAAAAGGGATCCGGGCGATCATCTATGATCTGTTATACAGCTGGAGCCCCATCGAGCCAGAAATCCCCACCCCCTCTCACCTGTGTCACAGCAGCCTGGCCCACTGATTGGCCCAGGCCTACATTCACATTCATGGATCCGCTGGCCGGGGGGAACTGAGTCTGGGGCATGAACTGGGCCTGGCTGGCCGTCTGTCCCACCATGTTGTTGGCATGGTTTCCCATCATGCCTTGGTGCTGAGGCATCCTAGAAGGCGACATTGCCATCTGGGAAAAGACGACAGGGTGCATATTATGGGTATGTGCCACAAATGACACAGGAGGTGAAGTCAGCTGACCAATAGAAAGTTGCTCTCCTGTCACCTGCCTAACCTGAGGGATGCCCATTCAGCGATAAACATATTTAACATACATTTAAGCCTAAAAAGCTGCCACAAAACTGACCAGATAACTAACCAAGCTGGAAACATTCCAGGAAGTAGCACCCAGGGGGATGTATAGCAGCTTACCGGGGGAACAGAGCTCATGTTTATCTGAACCGGGTGGTTCATGGGTGAGGAGGCACGAGTGCCCATTGGCGGCTGGTTCATCTGCATGTTCTGCATCGTCATGGGGTTGAACTGATTGAGCCCTACAGCAAGACACAGAGCGATCAGAGGGCGCTGAGGCAGGCCAGCCATCAGCACATGGTACGCAGGTGGGGGGGCCACGTGGGCAAGAGCTCGGTACCTTGTGAAATCTGCATGCGATTCATGATCGGGTTTGGCACGTTGGGTATAGGCACGGGTCCATCTACGGTGCGGGGAAGGGGGGGGAATACACCTTTACTCGGACTGCCATTTCTCAAATTACATCAAACACAAAAAGAACTCCCCAGGACTGAGGTTAGTGGAACCAAGCAAATTCACATAATCTACGATTGAATCCAGCAGAAGCCAATATAGACAAAGGGCACTTTTTGGGTGACTCACTGGGCCGGCCGGCTTGCGCGGGGCCTTGTGCACTGGGCTGGGGGAGGCCTGGCTGCTGGCCGCCCTGGGGGACCATGAGGGGCTGCCTCTGGAGCCGTGACCGCCTCTTCTCTTCCAGCTCCTTCTGGATCTTATAAATCTTCTCTGCCAGAAAGTGGTAATATTCATCCTGCGAGTGGCAACAGGGAAACAGGAAGAGTTCTGCAACTGAAGAAAAAAACCACACACGGCAAGACCAGAGAGCCCGATACAGAAGCAGATAGCCAAGTCCGGCAAGGCATGGCTGCAGGGACTCACAGCCCTGGCTGATACTGACAGTCTCTCCTAGCGGGCTGAGTGAGGCCTACCCTGCTGTTGGCCGTCTCGTACATGTCGCCCTCCACCTTGCGGGCGTAGGCCACCAAGTTCTCCATCCGTCGGTCTTTTAGGGCAGCTGGGTCCGGGGTGGGGAAGATGGCTTGAACACTACAGAGAGGAGAGGCATAATGAAGTTAGTGCCAGACTGTACCATCAAATTGCAGGAGGGCTTAGAAGACTCGAGACTCACAGTTTGTGCACCAAGTGGTTGCGTAGATCCTGAGTGACGTGCTCGTGCCAGGACTTCCTCACGCCCGTGGCTGACAGCGGCGCCGCGGTGGGCAGGTTCCCCATGTTGCCGACACCTGATCCATCTGGAATCAGCTGACTGGAAGGCAAAGGAAGGGTCAGAGAACTAGAAATATCTACTTAGGACATTTCTGTCTTCCGTTTACAGGTGAAAAGCCTAGGTGTGAAGGGCCGGGTCACAGAGGAAAGGCCGCATCGTGGTGGGGTGCTAGTAAACTCACGAGGGATTGCTGAGTGACGGGGGCAGGCCGGCATCGGAGTGTTCCGAGTCCCCACCTCCCAGGGTCATCTGACCGGTGCCTAGGACAGCAAGGCCCATTAAGTGCCACAGGCGGGGCAAATGAACATAGGCCCTAGGTGAAATATTATATTCAAAATGAAGCGGAGCAGGCAGGCCGCTTACCCATAGCACCGATGGACCGCATCTGCTGGTGCTGCTGCTGCTGCACCTGTGCAGTCTGCTGGCCAGATGCCTGCGGCTGCGACTGTGCGGGTGGCTGGTTACTGTAGGGCAGGCCCAATGCGGCGTACGCTCTCTGCATTGAACTGGGGTCAATGGGTGTGGAGCCACTCATGGTGGGGGCGCTGGGCTGGCCTGGGCCCACTGGGCCGATGGAGTTCTGCAGGCCCGTCCCGGGAGATCCTAGCATGGCTGCAAACATCGCAATGTAACAACAGATAAGCGACGTGGCCTGAGTGCACGAGACAGCCTCTCACGATCCAGCCCCGGCCTTTAAATCAGAGCCCCTACTCATGCCAAGGAACAGGAGCCCGTTAAGAATGAGCCGTGCATGAAAGCTATCCACCGGCACTGTAGACAAAACGAGACCCTGCTCAACTGTCAAATAAAAAATGTTTCCCAGCTGCTGCAGGAGGATGACTGAGTCATCAGAGCACTGGCCAATAACAAGGCCAAAGCTTCAGAAACTCCGCCTACCACCAGAGTCCAGAGCCTCTCCCCCAGGCTCTCAGATTACCTCACCGGAATTCCCTTGACCTTATGCTTTTACGTCTACTGGAGAGTTTATACCCTACAGAGGGCGCTGCTCTCGGTGCTGTTACATTAAATAACCAAACATTCGGAACGTTTTATTCCGCGGTAAATAATCCTATATTTAGATGTGCAGGCCTGTCAAACTACCACTGAAATGTGAAGCAAGGAAGAAAGCACATCAGCGTAGGACTGCAGGGTGGGGGAAGGGTGGAACGACTCACGCTGCTGGCTCCGTTTGTCACTCGCGTTCTTAAGCGGCAGGCAAACTGGACAGTCATGCCGCGTGCAGTTCTTCCAGTGCGAGATGATCTGTCGAGACGAGGTACAGTGCGCCACTGCAGGGGCAGAAAGAGGAGGTAAAACTGTTAGGTGTAAGAAGCAGACCTGGCACTGCAGTGTGGGCACTGGAGCGCGCGAGCCAAAGGTAAATGAATCCTCCCGCCACCCGAATGGAAGCGGAAGGGCAGCACGGCGCCGGGCCGCACTTACCCTGGCAGGACTTGCCAGCCTGGCAGTGGGTCATGTGGTTCAGCACGTTCTTCATGGTGCGGCAGTGGGGCAGGGAGCATGGCCGCACCTCCCCGTTGGCCTGCTCGCGCCGCTGGCACTTGTGGGCGTGCAGCAGGAGCACCAGCTGCTGCTGGATCAGCTTGCGCTTCTCCGGGTCGGCCGAGGGGCCTGCCACCATGCCGGCGGGGGGAACCTGTTGCTGGGGCTGCAGCCACGGCAAGAGGAACAACCATCTCATCAGCAATGGGCCGCCTGATGCTTCTCACAGTCACCAAAACAGCGCCCATGCGCTCCAAGCTGGACATTCTGGTCATGGGCATGCAAACCTCAGTGAAGTTCATTCATCATAAGAGACTGTGGCAAAAAAGCTTAATATCTGAAGCCCTGTCCCTGAGGTCCCCATCTGCTGGACTGGGAGGCAGGTCTCACCAGGTTTGCCACATTGGCGGCACCCTTGAGGTCAGCTGGAAAGGGGGACAGGCTGTTAGGGAGCGGGGACTTGGTCTGGAGCTGGGTGCCGACACCGGTGACCCCTGTGCCCCCAAGCTGCTGTCCTGTGCTCTGTCCATAGGGCTGCCCGAAGGGGGCACTGTTCCCTCCAAGACCCATCTGATGAGAGAAGAAAAGAGCCATTGGTGGCAATGCCTTTCTTTATGAAGATACCGAGACAGGATCATAATGATGGTGAAATGCAATGAAAAAATCTGCCGTCGGCTGGCAGCAACCCTACAATATGGGCCTATCAGCAGCACAACCTGCAAATAGGCCTGCAAACGAGGGTGAGATGGCAGGCCCAAGGAAAGGACCACATCAGCTGCTGGCATCAGATGTGAATCTGCGAATAGGCCTGCAAACAAGGGTGAGAAGGCAGGCCCAAGGAAGGGGCCACATCACCTGCTGGCACCAGATGTGAAGACATCATGAGAATGTATGCACACTCAGCTGGAATGGTCCAGATGCAACATACCACAGCAGTCAGTACAGCAGTAATCTCTCCAAATTGGATGCGTCAGACGCCACGGTGACATACACACGGGGGGGATGGGCAGAAATATTAGACAGTTTCCCGTACTTTGAAGTCTTGACTAGCACAGCAGTTTTTTAGACTAGACATGATGCAAAGAAACAAAAATCCACAGTTACGATGACCTTAAATTTATGATGCCATTTCACAGCAACGTTTGTCTCTAGTCTCTAGATAGGTCTTACATGATGAATCCCATCAGCCGATAGGTAGAGGAGTGTCACATGATGTCTGGCAGTCCATCTTTCCACAGTAATAGCATGACTACTTCAGACCAAATGAAAATGCTGAATACACATTTCAGTAGCAGGCACAGCGGCCTCGACAGCACCCAACTTGTTTGAGTGCTTTCGCTATAAAGGGAACCGGCCAAGATGGAACACGGAGGTGCTGCATGCACGGCTCCTGGAGACAGCCGCTATTCCGACCACGCATACAGGGAGAAGCCGCTGTTCCAGGAACAATCCCCCAGCAGAGCAGAAAGCAGTTTTATTTTTAATCCTCACCCTCAGCTTCCGTGTTGCATTAAGAAGCTTCATCACAATCTTGGACAGACCACCACACGCTAGAGTGACACACAATCACTGATGGAAAAATGCATCGAGAATTAATTCTGCTTCTTTTTTGCTTTAAAACATGAAATACAAATGGATACAAATCCTTCCCTCCCAATGCCTCACATGGGCTATATGTGCCCCTCCCTATAACACAGCAGCAGCAGCAGCAGGAGGCTGGGTGACCCGACATGCAGCCAGACTGCGGCGTGTGGCCGGTCGCGAGCGGCACGCGTACACTGCCGGTGACAGATCTGCAGCCGCTGGGATGAAGGGCCCAGCTGAGAGCAGAAGATGAGCTTTTCCACACAGCTGAGCGCCTCTGCTGTGCAGCCCCCTCAGACCCCCCCGGCCCCCGCCCCCCAACAATGATGACTGTGGACTCAGCCGCCAGACAAGGGGGTTGGGGGGGGAGCTCCTATTCAGACAGCCTCACTGCCCCCTCCGCCTCCAAAACAAAAACCACTTCACATGATTTACGGCGCTCTTCTTAATAGCCGAGATCCGCCCTAGAGGGGCCAGAAACAGAGACTGGGGGGGGGCATTCATGTTGCCTTCTGGCTTTTCCACGCTCGTTTCAAACATTAGCACCAACTGCTGCTGTGAATGTTGCCTTATTTAACTCCATAGCTGCATGTAACGTTACCACTGTTTCCAGTCTAGAGTTGAACTGATGTAAACCACAGCAGCCAGTGCCGAACGCCAAGCATGGCCACCACCCGGACATGCTGCTGGCTTGCCTCCTAGCCAAGGCGCTTAAAGGGACAGCACCATACAGCACCACCGAACCCGGACTCCCCCCAGGTTACCTCATTAAGCTGGCCGTATCGCTTACGCATAAGGTGAGTCAGCGCTCTCCGGAGAAGCACACGGCCTCTCAGGGCCACGAGCACATACAGCATGTTGGCCCAGGAGCGCCGAAGAGCAGACACCTGCAAGGCAAGCTCGGGCCAAATGTGCCGGGGGCCTGACACCCGAAACCAGACTGGGGTGCACAGAGACGCGGCAGCATCACCGGGGCTGCTCTTTGCTTTCATGTGGGATTCGACCCGTTTCAAGTTCAGCAGAAGACGGCAAGCTGGTTTCCTATTGGTTTCGAAGAAGAAACCACACCTGTCAAGGTGCCAGGACGGCTCTGTGGCGCAGCCAACAACACCGCCAGAGACTCTGTGACAAGCAGCTGAGATTGGGTAAAGACGGACCTCGCGTCTGTACACCAACGGCACTCTGACCTGCATAAGCCACTGACTTGCAGTTGGCCAACAGAAAGGAAAAGCGCAGCACAGCCGCTCATGTGTACACTTAAGCAGGGGAAACTATGGCAGCAGCCTCACTCGCCATTCAGCAGTCAGGTAAAAGAGACATGTGTGTAGTGACGGCCCAGGTACCGGCGTCCTCAGCACGCCATGCCCAGCATCTACTCCCAGATCAGCCTTTCAGCATGATTCAAGCTAAAGCTAAACCATTAGCCACAAATCATAGCAACAAATGCCACAAAGATGTCAATGTTACCTAACATTGTTAATGTTAAATGTTGACTAACAAAGACAACATGGCCATCGAGGCTTTCCCCCAGCAGTCCCCAGCCTCTCGGGACTGAGTGAGTAACTACTCAGGCTCACACAAGCTCTCTCTGCCGCCGGAAGCCATCGGCCGGACTCACCTTGTTCATGTTTCCGGCAGGCTGAGCGTTGATGGTTGAATGAACCCCCATCTGCGGTGCCCCCTGGGTGAGAGTCTCCGCCAGCGCACTGCCTGAGCCGCTGACGCCGGCCCCACCTCCAACCGGGCCTTGGTACTGCAGGCCTGCCGTCGCCCGGCCGCGGCCAGCTCCACCCAGGCTGCCGTTCATCAGGGGCCCTTGCGGGGGCTGCGCTCCTTGGCCCAAGACGCCGTGGCTCTGGCCGCTGTTCATCATGGCTTGGTTGAAGGCTGTGAGCCCCAAGCCACCGTTACCCTGGCTGCCTGGTGGGGCAGCAGGCGCCTGCTTCTGTGCCTGGGAAGGGTGGCTGGGTGAAGCCTGGCCAAGGGGGCTCTTGCCCAGTGCACCCAGCTGGACCGCCATTCCGGGTTGGGGGCTGCTAGAGCCGAGGCTCGGGCCCAGGCTGGAGCTGCTCCCTGCCCGCAGGAGCTCCGACAGCTGCTTGTGCTTAGAGGCTGCGTCCGGAACCATGCCACCCAGCCCACCACCACCATTGGACGACATGCCCATCAGGCCTAGGTCGCTGCCGTTGGGGATGAGCTCATCCGGAAGGTCATTCTCCAGGTCAAAGAAAGATCCAAAGTCTGAAAGAGTGGAAGAGAAAGACACAAATTTATGCTTTGCTCATTCTTTTAATCATTTCAATAACATTAAATTTCATAACGAGTCTTGTGACCAAACCCTGAAACATATGGCACTCTTGTCCCCATCACTACCTGTAATTAATTACCTTTAGCGCAGTAATCAATGCTTAATACGGCTGCACGTTTGCCTCCTCGGTCACATACAGGCTATCTGAAGCAACACTGCCGTTAGAATCAGGACGAGGTCTCAGCGGTAAGGAAGGGGACCTTCAATTTGGCTGCACAGCATCTATAGGCCATCGCAGATGGCCCTATCATCATGTAGACACTCCCTGCGTGGCAGTCTCGCTCGGCACTGCGCTGCTGCTGCACGTCAGCCAGCCTCCGTGACACCCTCCCTCCTCCAGAACAAATCCGCTGCTTGGCAGACATCAGCGGCTCTGGCAAACGTCCAAGCTGAACGCGCGCACATGCACACAGCTGCCAATGATGATGCAGCCCCTTCATGAAGCACTGGAAAAACCACACGTAGTTTTGGTTTGGAAGTACTGTGGAACGCAAGACCCTCACTTTACACGCTGCCTAGCAGATCCTTCAATAGAGAGCCCTACTGTGTAAAAATGTCTCTCTCAACACACCTCATGTCTAGTCCCTTGTGTTAAAGCACGCAATGAATCTTTAGGGTGAAGCATCCATATTAGATTCAAGTCCCAAAGCCAATGGCAGTATTTTTGCCCTATACCACTTTATTCCACAGCATACTTAGCACAAAGTGCTAAGCACAAAGTGTCAAATTCACATTATACAGCCAGGTGTCCATGAGCACATAGATAGAAAGTGCAGGGAAAAGCACCGATGGGTGCATGTGGTAACGCTGGAACTCCGCTTGACCCAACTTGAGAAAGAAACGGGCACTGGTCACAGCGTGGCGCCTCCTTCTGGCTGGCCAGGCTTGTTTGTAGTGTGGCGTTATTGTAACAAACAACAGGCTTTAGAAGATGCGCCACATGGAGAAAATCAACAGTGTAACGAAACCAGCGGAGAGGACAGATGTGTTAAGGAGATCAGAAAGGATGAAACAGTGCTATTGTGGCATTGCGCTTCAGGCCACACACTCATCCCCACACGCTGCCATTCTCTCCCAGTCAAATCATACTGATGCATCAATATTTTGTACTAGACTGAACTGCATCCATATTGCTGCAGCCAATAAACCAGCCAGAGCTACAACTGTTAACCAGCCTTAACAACACACAGTGCTGAAATCTTGAAGACTAATTCCTTCAGTACGGAACCTCTTAATGTGTGTTTGTTTCACTTCTGCTCTACAAGGTGCCCTCTCAATTTCAGTTTCACTTTTAGGCAGACACATGATGTCAGATGATGTGGTCATAAAATCACAGTAAACAAGAAGTGAAGCAGAGTGAGAGGAGGAATCAATCCTACACTAGACAGAATTCACAGTCTACAGTGTAACACTGCTTCTCTAATATAATCAAAGGAAAGTGGACTAAACTTAACTGTAAATGGCAGTACAGCATGAGCCCTCCTACTGAAATAGATCCCCCTGTAGAGTACACTTTTACGCTGTTAATATCTCACAACAGAAATAGCAGCACATGAGAGAGAGACGTTAAATGAAAATACTGACATGCAATCTCTGGGTCAATTCAGTCAAATTATTTACACCAATCCAAAATGATGTCACACACCTAGGTACAACTCAAAGCAAAGCGGCTCTCCCCGTTAGCAGACAAGGAAACTGGACACAAGACTCAAACACCTGACGGGGGTCCCTGCCGGTGTATCCTGGATCACGGTATCTGTCCGAATGCCTTCAGAAAGTGAAGCTGTGCTTGCCTTTGACAGAATGAAAATGCAGCGTGAGCTTCAGCTCACTTAAGGAACTGAAGGGCAACGGGTATGACCAATCACTGGCCTCTCATTGTCTTTTTAGAGCAGACCTCAGCTGGGCAGACGCCACAGCCAGCAGGGAGTGCACACACCTGCCAGCCTGACAATGTCAGCTCCCCACCACACCCCACCCTTTTAATAACCAGACGCCTCAATGCCCTTACGCCATGAGCGTGGCCAAGACGCCGGCAGCTGCAGGTGGCTGCGAAAATGGCAACCACTGCCCTAATGAGACAGATTAGATCTGCTGCGGCAGATTACAATCACAGCAAAGTCAGCACCAGCCAAACTGCATGCATTTCAAGCCCAAACGGCTGACAATTCCACTACGTTTCCACTACGAGCCTCTTTACAGAGAGCTGCTGTGATGTTTGCCACTCAAGACTCACAACATTTACAAATGACACGTCCGCACAAAGCTTTCCTTCAGTTTGGCTCATGTAAAAGAAAAACAGCACAATAGCTTCATAAAGTACTAAAAATTAAATGCTATACAAATGAAGGCTTACTAGATTAACACAAAGATGTAAATGGTAACTAGGTTTCAAGCTGAAACACGAGAATCATGTTTCCCAACAAAATTTCCAAGGCCTCCCACATCATAACCAAAAGACAGGAAAATATCAGAGTTCTGAGTCACTGAGTCTACATTGCAGTTCAGTTCAATTAAAGTTTTGTGAAAAATTTATAAGCCACTTTACAAGCAGACTATGATGACTTCAAGATGCTGGTAATTAGTGGTACGTGCACTTGTAAATCCGGATCGTAGTTAGCGTGCGGCATTTATGGAACCACAGACGCCCAAAAAAAGTGAATGGTACAATCTCCCTCCAAACCAAGTGTGAAATCCTGCAAAGCAAGAATTGGAAGAAGGAAACAAAGATCCAGCAGCCTTACCTACAACCTGTGAAAATGCTGTTTGGGTCGTTGTTGTCGACTGACAATTTACAGAATGGAAAGAAAACTAAACATGTCTAGTGGACTTTGTAGTTCCAACCGCTTCCTCAGGTGTCCATCTTTTTCCACACTCACCATGATTCAACTGTCTACTGGACCTGCTGGCGCGCTGCCCCTCACGCTGTAACCATATCAGACCCCGCGTCAAAACTCCAGCAGGATACCGGAAAAGCTACTTCAGGGCTCCAACAATCTAATACCCACATTTGGGATTCCTCCGGATGGGCCAAGTCAAGGCAGGGGCTCATGTCTGCGATTTGTCACATTAATGACTGCTGGACCACCCTGAGACCCAATTACTGGACCACTAAGCTGAGTCGGGTCTTGTAATGGTCCGATGCTGGAGGGGTGGATAGTCAGGTACCCGCCAGAACACTGCAGGACCTTGCAGTTCACACTGTTCAAGCCATACACATGCAACACAGGATGCGAGTTAGCCGAAATATTTTCCCCCAGACGTACAAAATGATACACCTCATCACATTAAGAGCAGAAAAAAAAATGGTGTGAGCCTTACTGAAAGATCTCACTGGATCTGACACTGACTTAGAGGGTGAGGCAGGAGAGAGCAAAACAGGAATGAGAGAGAGGAGAAAGAAGCTGAATTCCTCACAGTTCAGTATTCTGCCCAGTTTAAACAGTGCCTTGGTTATTCTGTCATCAGTGATGCAGGGCGTTTGAAGACATCATGCTATTCAACTTGGAAAGACCAGCTGATCCTTCACAACAAATTTCTCTACACATTCACAAATGAGACACTCAATATCGACTGGAGCTCATGAGGTAAAAATAGTCACAGCTCCTTATAAACACAAAACATTCTGGGTTTATCATATGCAGAATCAGGCTCAGATCAGTCAGATCTGGGCAAACGACACCAGAAATAATCTCACCAATTCCTATACCACTATCACTTCGATGCAACAGAAAACTTTTTTAGCCAGTCAACCAAAATCACAAAGGACAAAAAACATGTTCTATGGACCAACCATTTCTTAATTCTGCTTCTGTACAAAACCTTTACATTTATTCACGCATATTTAAAGCAATAACTAGTTTTGCAGCATGAATTGTCTCTAAAGCTTGATGAGTAACACAAAAGTGAACATAACTGAATGAATGGATGGATGGATGGATGCTTTATTAATCCCAAAGGAAATTCAGGAATTAATTACTACATGCCCTCAAGCTATTCTTGCAAAAAAGATGCCGCATCTGCCAATCGCTTCTCAATTGCTTCAAGTAATTGTGCACGATTTTATCAGTTGCTGCACTCACAATCACATTAATTGCATAACAGTAAATAATGTGCGCTATGGCATGATGGAAAATGTGAAGCAGAGAACAAACTGTCATTTTGCCAATCTGTTTTAATTTAATTAGAAAGTTAAGGTTACTTCTTGTCCACTGATTCAATGATGTCAAGTCAAAACTGGTTCTTGTCAAACTGACAGTTTCTTGCTTAAAACTCATGTCAATCAAATATCCTCATTTTACACAAACTGACCACATTGGTCAGTCCACTGATTTACTCATAATATGCTGTCCCACATACAGAATCTAAACACAAACCAGGATTTTAGTTTGTTCATACAAGACCCCCACTTTTCCCAGATAACTGGGGCCATTGACGCCAGGCAAACAGCCTGGAAAGAAAACACCTACAGATATATAAATCATGCTATTGCACGGAGAGATGTTTTCTATGCGGATTTGCTGTAGGCCCAGAGGATACATCTGAATGCTTAGGCTTGGCATGCGGCTTCACTGACACTGATGCCTGCTCCTTAGAAAGCCTGAAGACTTAAGGGGGAGGGGGAAACAGAAAAATGAACATCACCTCTTACTTTTCAAAGAGCCAAGCCTAGACAGTGACTCTCACTCATGCATATATGTCAGTTAAACCAGGAATGGAGAGCACTACTTAACAGATCAAAGGTCATCCGTTTAAATAAATACAACTTTCATTATTTAAGTTTGGGCTAAAGCAAGTTTTTAATTATATCAATTACGTCTGATCCATTTATATGCTTCATATGGTCCCTTTATATGCTTTCATATATGACAGCATGCACATTTATGCACTGGAAGAAGCTTGTTACCAGTTTTCCGCCAATATTACATAGAACTTACTATGATGCAATGAGTCACATGCAGTATCTCAAACATTGTCTGTTTTTTGCCACCAGCTCTTTACTCTGTGATTCAAACTTTATTGCATTTAAGCATGTGTAACCCAAGCTGACAGGACAATCATGAGCTGAAAACCAGTGCTGCTGTTGACAGACTCTCAGTGCATCCCGGCAAACGTGTTCGACATTAGCGTGGTGCGAATGACCACAGGCATCCGTTATTAGTCTGCCCTGAGCCAGGTAAAAACTGCCCTCCGTCCGTTTTCCAATTCATAAACACAGGGGCCAGAAAGGGGCACATCTTTTGCCAATGCCCCCCATGCTGAGAAAACAGGACAAGAGGAAGAACACACTGCCAGTTTCTTCACTTTAAACAAACTGGGGAACGGACTTAGTAGCAGACTGACTAAAAGACAGCAGGCCAGAATCCCGAGAGCGGTCACGGATGATCTGAAACTCAAACGGAGGTCCTTCGATAATGACAAGGATTCAAATGATATTTCTATGCATTAAAGCAAGGCCTTTATTTACCAAGTAATTCCTATGATGTCTTTTTCAAACACAAACAAATCAATTGGGCCACATAGCAGGCATTTCCATTCAAAATGTGTTTCCAGATGTGTTTCAGCTGTCTGTTTCAGAACGCACTGAGAGCAAAGGCACTCAGTGGGATTGTAGAAGTTCTGGTGGGTATATCAACCGTTCTGACTACTGAACTAAACTGCAAAAAAAAAAGCAAAATTGTTCAACTACTGAATGTTTGTTGTGAACACAAAACGACTTCCTGTCCTGATCCTGGCACACTAATGTCATTCTCAATGCATGTTCCTTACAGTCTTCCGATATCCATCGAGACACACTTACTCCCGCTACATATAGTCTAAAATCCAATCTAATAAAGAAACCTACTCCATGAGAACCCCAGGGAAAATATACAACACATATGAACCCCCAGAGGATACATCATTCAGCAAGAACATTTAGAGCTTCTTGAGCAAACATACGACTTGGTCTGCCACGAGTGCACACCATACGGCTCACAGAGACAGTCTATAAACACAAAATGCACCTGCGATTCATTTTATAAAAACTGTACAAGGCTTCGTAAGGTAAAGTATTGACACCACCTTTCAAACCGTTAAAGTTGGACATGTTGCAGTGTCGATCCACTGCAATAGAGACCGGTCACATCTACTGACACCACTGAATGGTTATACAGTGGCCAAATACAACGCCACTCATGTGTCTGACAGGTAGGAATTAACTGGTTCCGATATCCCTGTTTAAACGTGATGCTGTAAACCTCGTGTCTACGACGCACAGCCAAATGCAGGTTTAACATCAAACAGCAATTTAGTGCTGAAAGGGGGCTACAAAGCCACAACAAATTAAAAGCATATGGGAGCCGTGAAATAAGTGTCATGTTATTTGTTTACCCTGCTCTGCCAGCGTCAACGGCCAAGGCACAGTTCCCTAGCCAAAGCCCTAAAACTATTCATACTTCTCTAGGACACTGTCCTCTCTTTACAGCTGTTAATATGCACAGTAAAGAGCTCAGTGTTTAACATACACGTGTGCGGCCACGCGAGAGACCGTATTAATATCGGGGATGGAAATGAAACGGAGCCCGCTGTTTCCTACAGCTAGCTGACAGCGCGCTAGCGGGGGAACCACATGGTGTCGGCACGCCCCCTTTAACAGCCTTCCCCAGTACGGTGCCCTAACGCTACGCTGCCGTTTCGCCTGCGTCCAGTAACATCCATTTCCTACTAATAAAAACATGCAGCAAACTGAACCGGGGCGTAGCTGATGTCAGACCTCTGGCCGGACCCGCAAGCCCCGTTAAATTCCCTCTGAGGGTTTAATTAACAACGACAGGTTTCGGAGTCGCCGTCACTGACAATACTTGAACGCAATTGCTTCTACTGCATTTTCCCATCGCCTTTAGACGCAATTTCAGATTCGTCCTAAAACTCCGGCATCATTCTCTGGGACGGTAAAGGAGGAACCACCAGGCAAACTTCACGGGGATCTACCGCATTCCTTATAGTGGCCAACGCACTACCAGATGATTATAAACAGCGACACCCGTTATTATTAGTAACTTAGCTGTCAAAGTGTTTATTTGATAATCGGTATAATTAGTAGTGCTACACATTTTGATGCACTTTGATATCTGGTCGGTTCTACGCGCAACTCCGCAAAGGGCAACCAATTCATACTCGCGAGCCTGATGATAATCCGCAGACACATCGTCAGCGGTGGGAAACTTACCAGTTTGTCTACCTGGTGTCAGACCGGTGCATGATTTCATCAAACGCGCGTGTTTCACGGTTTCCTTCAACTACTACCTGAGCCTGCTGGCTGCCGCACTAAGACGGTGTAAGCAAATGCCGAACGCCGCAGGTGACGAGCAGCGCCGGAGACCATCGGCGGCGCCTATTAGACGTAGGGATGCGTTTATTAAAGCACAAACTGTCAGGGTGGCCGCGCCAGGGCCCGGCCTGTCCTACCTGGACCATCCGAGGCGGAGAGCGCAGGTGAATTCAGCTTCTGCCGCTTCGCGTTGGGAGGTCCGACGTCCACTTTCTCCGCCATGTTAGCGAATTATCACAACCGAAATTATTTTTTTTCAACGAAACGGGTAAGGAAGAAGAAAAGCTCACTTATTTCTTCACGCACTCCCTTTTTAAGAAACGGCTAGCTAGCAGGAGGGCTAGGCTGCAAAAAGGGTTTCAAAAAAGCAGCAACAGCGCCACGCTTCGCCTTCGCCATTCACCCCATGTTAATCCAACACCCAACACCCACATTATTATCACTAATAATTACCCTCGGTGGAAAATATTTCGCGTCAAAAATTAAAGCATAAAATAGAAAAAAATCATATACGGACACCACCCAGTTCCCTGCCTCCAAAGTCGTTTTCGAGGCAGATTAACCAGCGTTTTTCGGCGAGTCCAATTTAATTAGCACAAATTCCATCTGTGCCTCGGATAAAAAGCACGACTGGCGAAATGTGGATTGTGAGGTGAATTTCCGCGTCTTCGCCGCTGTCTCCCAGCACACAATACAGCATATAACGCTGATATGTAGCGAAGCGGCGTTTTCTGAAGGGGAAATCAGATACACAGGAGGCTTCCAGCCGACGAAAACCGACCCAATCCTCCCCTTTTCGCGAGAAATCCGCTCGACGGCAAAAGCTCCAGTTATTTTTAGTAGAATGAAGGGGCTTCACATCGGTTTGAATTGCCCGGATCAAAATTAAAAAATATTACGCTCTCCCAAAATCCCGATTCCGAGCCGCGACAAGATGGCGGCTGTTGATACAAAAAAGTTTTTTTTTCTTTTCCAGATAGACCGGGGGGAGGGGCCGCGAGGCCACGCCCCGCACAGACCACGCCCCGCGCAGGCCTGCCCCGCCGTGCGTCCACGTACTTCGTCAAGAGCTCCTCTAGGGGCGGCATCGCGAGGCTTTTCTAACATTCCTGAATTTGTTCAGGTACCAAAGCCCCTTCATTCGTTAATCTTAATGTGAGTGATTGCCTTTTCACATAACGAAGCAGTCACGTGACTGCTTGTATTTTGTATTTTTCAAAATACAAAATACATTTTTTTCCGATTATTAAAAAATTACAGTACTGCCTTAATCAGGCACTGACTTCCACATGGTTACATAACACACTAAAAGGGTAAGTCAAAAGCAATGTACAGAATGATTTTTAATTGTCAAAATCTGTGCCCTGTGCTCTACACATAACAAGCAGGTTTCTCCATATTTCCCTTTGATAATGAATCCTGTGCTGCAAAGAGAGTCAGAGTACTCAGGACTGAACTGCAAAATACCCAGCGACTGCCACTCAGTTACCTGTGTTCAGGAAACAAAACAATGAAATGTCTGGAGCCATAGCATTATTCTGCTTCTCAGTTTGTGACTCTGTTTACTTGACTCCTCTCTTGATATTGACTTAGGCAAGCTGGTATGCATGTGTAGTGATATTTTCATAGAAGAGACCTTGCTCCATGTATAAATGACAAACAGTTTTATCTGGTGATAAGTAGCTGTCAGCAGTGAGAAGATGAACCAATTACTATGCAGCAAATCACAGTAGAAATGTATCCATATCAGCACCTTAGAACAGGCCTGCCATCACAACAAACATCTAACAGTGTAAACCACAGGTACTGTCTGTGTCCTCTGATGTTAGAGAACAAAAGCCGTTCATTCTCATCCACTGGCATCAAGCTCAATACCATAACCCAGCAATCAATGGCTCATTTATTAATACAGATACAAATACATAAAATGTCACTAATGTAAAGTCTGACAAGCAAATGACCAAAAATAGCACACACATTTTCCATTTTATTTTTGTACCTGGATTTTTTTTTTTTTCCAAGAAAGAGTAAGCAGGCAACAAAACGGAAAACAGCGTTTCTTTTTTAATTTCATTTTTCTTTTTAACAAAACATTTAACCACCCCCATACCATGTCGAAATCCAGCAGAATATGGAGCCCCTGAAGGACCTGTGGCTGGGTGACGGCCCTCTGATTGGGGGGGGGGCACCTGGGGGTGCCGTTTAAAAAGCACGACCTCCTGTGGTGCTCCGCCCTTCCCTTCATCCCCCGTCACCCTCACCGTTTCTACTCGTTTCTTTGCACAGACGCACTCTCTCTCACACAGACGCACTCGCTCTCACACAGACGCACTCGCTCACACGTGTGAAGGATAACAGTCCGATTCAGTGCATGATGTTCTAAAAAACTCAAAAACGCAAATCAGGAGAGCTGAATAGAGTCAAACAAAAAAAAAAATACAATCTGCCGGGATGAAATAGGATGTAATATTGTGAAAATGGTGGGACAAATGAGGTTGAGTGTCAGAAAATCTCACGTGCAAGTTGTGCCATGTGTCACAACAAATTCTGAACATGCATTTCACTACTGAAACTGCCCGTTGTTAACAGGACAGTCTGTCTGTGCTAATCATTGCTAATCAAAAGCCCACAAAGACTAGGCAAAATGAGGAAAGACCCCAAATGAAAAGGTGCAAGCATGAATTCACCACATTGGAAATATGGGGTAACCCCTTCAGCAAGCTGGCAGTAGATGGGGTTGCACGGCAGACAGCAAGAGAGTGGTGGAGGGCTTGGGTGCAGCTGCAGCACAGTGATGAGGCAGGTAAGCAACACGTGACAACACAGACAAAACAGATCAACTCTACAGACACACAACATGCAGAGGATGCAGAGACAGTGAGTCGGACGATTGGAAGGTTGATAGACACAGTTGCCCTCCTCCCCCAACCATCCTCCCTCAAAGAAAGTTTTCCTAACCCCCCCCCCCGTATTTTCGGGACTGTTATTCGTTGTACTTTAATTATACTGTATAGGATTGTCACTCTACTACTAGTTGTCAAGACTGAACAACTCCAGTTTCACTCAGGATTAAATAATCTGCTGCACAGATTCTCCTTGTACACATTTCTGAACGGAAGCCCAGCACAGCCGATGAGAGACGGCCAGGCTGTTCCCACCTCTGTGCGGTCCCACCTTCTCAGTCAGACACACACATACACGCACAAGAACAGGCAGAACAACCACTCTGTTCTGATACCCTTTCCTCCTTATAAAACCCTTTTTATAACGTTAAATCTGGCACATGCACATGTATAAATAAGTAAAAAAAAAAAAAAAAAAACTCAAATATACGATATACAATATAAATGCATATGTACATACTCAGCGAGTGCTTTGTGCAAATGTATACAGATTACATTGTGTTTATAAATGATACATTAATGTGCACGATAAGCATAAAAAACACACTCTTTGGCATTATACTCCTAGTGTGTCATCACCACACTCCATCCATAAAAAAATCCTCCTTTACAATCAAGCACAATTTCACCATTCCATCCTTACTGTTGATGCAGTAAAGCAATAGAACAATGTAAAAGGGATTTAAACAAAACTGATGGAAAGAGACAGTATGTATCAGACAGAAAAAAAGCACAAACCCCACAGCCTTTCAATAAATAAAGATGATCTCAAAAAGTTGATCTGAAGTTGAGAGGATCTCAGATAGTGGGTCGCAACACCAGACAACAAAGAACGATTTTATTTGTGCTAAAACCTGTTTGTTTTGAATGTTCAGCCTAGTTTATCCATGATGCTGAGTGATTTTAGCCAGAAGTCGGCCAAGACCTAGTATGATTAGCACGCTGCATGCAGTTTGAGTGTTTGGCTTTTTCCCGCTCATCAGCTTAATTTGTCTGTCATGTAACATTTAAACAGTGAAATGGGAGCGTATCCAGTGACTGTGACTGTAGCACAGCCGCTCGACCCGGCCACGGTCGTGGGGAAGTGACATGACCCGAGTGTTTCCAAACACGTGCACCCACAGGCTGCCTGCAGGTCAGCACACCGGTGGACACTTCCAGAATTTGTTTGTTTGTGTGTGTGTGTGTTTTTTTTTGTTTGCTTGTTTGTTTTCAGCAATATTTCTGCATTTCAATATTTCTGCAAGTCCCTGGTGCAGGTTAAGGGGGGGGGGGGGGCAACCAACCCAGATCATCCTCATCTGTGTGTATGGGAGGGGGGAGTGACCTTAACTGTGTGCTTAATGTCCAACATTAGCCATGAAAACAAAAGGGAGACACTCATTAAGAGAGATGCTGCAAACAGCTACTTTTGTAGATCACTGGATCTGAGCCTGACTGAATTGTCAGCGGCCCAAAGCCAGTTACATCCTCCAGTTACATCCTCCAGTGACCCTGCCAGGCCCCAGTGCACGGAATCCCTTTAAACCCTCGGCTAAGAAAGGTGCTAAGACACGAGGGCTGCTAAGACAGAGGAGCTAACCAGCTAGCACGGCTCGCTGAAGGGTGCAGCGAGGGACGCTTGTGACAGAGGCACCAAACGGGAAAGTGGTGGTGTGCTTTTTTCCCCTTGTAGCATTTCAGGCAGCATGGTGTGCCCTTCTTGGTGCGTCTGCCCGCTCTGCGGCGGATGGGCAGAACAATACAGCGCAGCCCATTCACTTGTGACAGTGCTGACCCATTGGTTGTCTGAAACCCCCTTAGGACCCACCCACCACTGCCAATAAACTGGTCAAATCCATTGTGTCCTTATATTGTGTAACAGGACTCAAGCTTAAGGGTTGTGTGCTCATGGGACTCAAGAAATTAATTTTTCACTTTGAATCCTATTTCCCTTTATTTTGCTTTAAACACGATATCCAGTCATGCCACATTGAATAGCCGTGTACAAAAACACAATCAGGGGTTCACAGCAAAATTCTTCCAAATTTAGTGAAAAGTGCCTATTAAACAACTAAAATCCTCAATATAAAAGGCACGATGCTGGTCTGTATAAAAATTGAAAGGAATTCAATAGAGAAAAATAAATCTATGCATCTATTTTTGCATGTGTTAAATATTCAATATGTAGAAAAATGTATAAAAAGGAGCCCAACAGGCAAATCAGAATAAAAATGAAAATATAGATATACATTAGTGCATGACTGAGAAAGGCACTGACTTTTTGCAGTACACTGGAGTGGCTATATCTGAATACCTTAACTCAGGGCTCTTCCAATCTGGCCCTTGATCCCAAATCCAGGCCTTGTTCTCAGTTCTCTCAGGTAGTTAGTTTAATAATTACTGATTCTGATTGGTCAGAGGCTTCACACCTGACTGACAGGTAAAGGAAGGCTGGAAAATCAGCAGTGCTCGGACCTCGAGGACCCGTGATGTGAATAGCCCTGCCTTAACTAGTGCTGTACTCCAAGGCGGGAGTGTACTATTTTAATGTGTAAAAATTCACACTTCGTTTTCATGGAGAATGCACTGTTCAGATTTTCTCAGATGGTGTGAGTTTGAGAACAGTGTTCCTGACGGGTCCACGTGCATCCTGAGCCCGGGAGGAACAGAGGTGGATTCCCGCATCCTGACCGGAACACAAGTACGAGAAAGGACCATCGCAGAGGAGGGAAAGGAAGGCAAAAATGCCCTGGACATGGTGAAACTGACACCCTGAGCACACAACCCTTTCACAGAGAGTATTTAAAGGTGTGAAGAGAGACAAACTTGGCTTCCCTACAGAGAAAAGTAATTAATACTCTTTTAATTCATCCATCTTTCAAAAAATAAAGTAACACATAGCAAAATCCACACAGCAGAACCTTCTGTGAACTTCAGACTGGGCCAGGCGGGTGCTTCAGCCGTCACCGTCACCTCACTCAGTCCCAGAGCTGCTGCCGTCCGTAGATTCCAAGTCTGGGGTCCAGATCCGAGACAGAACCAGGTGGTTCCAGGTCAGCTTCCGCTCTGAGGTACATCCAGTTGAAGAAAGGCATTGGCTACTTTCAGAAAGAAGCTGGAGAAGACTGTATGACTACAGCTTACAATTACAGCTGGGACGTGCTTAACCTTGCAGGCCCCCATTTCCCATAAACCCCCAAATTCTTCTCCTCCTCCTGCCTCCACAGCCCAGATCTTGCGGATCTGCAGCTTAGCCCCAAAGGGGGGGAGGGGGGCATTGGGGGGCAGCACCAGTGACTAGCTTCAAATGTTAGGTTTCCTATTTAAATATTATTAGTGTCCAAACCCCACCCTACAACAAAGTGCCTTTTTATGCTTAAAACAAACTGACCCCTCCCAATATAACAGAAAATGTCCACAGCAGCTGCAGAACAGCCAAGCAGGTGATGGATGGTGCAGAGACTCCAGGGTCGCTCATTTACATGAAGACGTGCCCCAACTTTGGGCTCTTCTCTTTATACTGAAATGGGAGAGCAGCCTGTGTTGACTAAGATCCACTAGGAGGCACCAGTCAGCACCCACCCCAACGGCCATGAGAAGCAGGCCAGGTGCCCAACCTGCTGCTGAGACACATGGGATGAACCATCCTGGCATCAGTAACAGGGGTATATCATTTTAATATTTAATACTTACTGCAGAACTGCTAATACTGCTAATTCCATTTCCCCCCTCTCTTACCTGCAACGGTACCTGCCCATCGTTAGCGGTGGAGGAAGCAGACGATTTGGTCTCTTTCACACAATCAAGTGGACACTCTGAGCATGAACCTACC
>JAODJU010000045.1:11053494-11076544 GCA_026776725.1 Gnathonemus echidnorhynchus | reverse complement strand
GCAGTTCTGAAGGCGAAAGGGGGTCAAACACCGTATTAGTATGGTGTTCCTAATAATCCTTTAGGTGAGTGTATGTTTGAGAACATGTCTGTGAAGCTAGACAATATGATCCCACAAAGATTGCCATGACAAGTACCAAAAACATTGCAGAGAGTTGCTTTACTAGGACCCCCTAGATGTCTGGGAGAGGATTTCACCATTAAGTGCCTAACAGTTGGGCCACCCATGTAACCTGGGCAGGCCTAACTCAAAATATCTGTGTGGAGCAATCTTGTAAGCTCACCACCCACTTGGTTAAAGGTGTGGGCCACATACAGTGCCATTTAGACAGTGGGCATGAGTGGGAAAGATCCAAATTGATCAAACGTTCCCAATGAACAATGGTACTGGGATAGATGAATTCAGTTCAAATAGAAAAATTTGCACGTGCTGAGTAAGACCTGAAATTTTGGATCTAAATCGATATGTGCAAGGCCTCAATCAATAAGCTGTCAATCTGTCAAAGGCAATGCTTTCTCTGGGGTCTGCTGAGACAGCTGAGGGGGCCCAACAGGCCAGAAAAGTTACACTGAAGGTCGTCAGAGAGGCAAAATCTTTAGCATGGGAGGAGCTTAGAAAAGGAAAGACTATCAAGTGTCTTCGGGGATGTTACGAGAAAACCATCCAACACTTTATGGGGGAAACGGAAGCTTGCTTAGGCTGTGTTTAGCCAAAGTGAAGAAGTGATGACCAGCTCTGATCGTTATCAAGGAAGGGAAAGAACACTCTGAGAAAGTCCATAACATATTGGATATGGCCCCACATCAGAAGACAGTGCTGGAAATTTCTGGTGAATGAGAGAATCACTGCAGCTAGAGTTGTTATGGTGGTCAGAGACTTGCAACTGCAGATGAAATCTGTCTGGACATGTTGAAAGCTTTGAATGCTGGAGTGACAAGGTTGATATGCCTCTTTGATGTTCCATGGAAGGAGGGTAAAGCATCTCTGAATTGGCAAACAGGCAAGGAGGGCCAGAGGGTATGTTGCAACTACAGGGAGAACACACTTCTCAGCCTCCCTGAGTAAACCTAACGGCCAAACCTGGGATTCACAAGGAACATGCAGATTTCCAGATTCCAGGCTTAGCTTTTCTCCATCACAATTGTGTGTGGGTACATCACATTATAGTAAAAAAGGGCGCCAGGGCCACTTCTGCATGCTCGGTGGTCCCGGAACCAATTTAGTAAGAGTTGTGCCCACATACATGGCACAGAGTCAAAGTCGTTTAGAGTAGGTGTTAGCCCCTAGCAAGGGAGCATCTTGCTTATATTCTGTGATTTTCATGAACATCAAGGAACAGTCGCGCCTTGAAATGCAACCACTATGAGTGACACCCCACCCATTTGCAAAAGTCGTTCTTCTTTTGACTTCATGGGAACAGGAGCTCCTGCATGAGCTTGAGCAGTTCAGTGTTGAGTGTGAAGAGGTGGTAATGAGGATTAGCATCACTAAATCTTAGGGGCGCTCAGAAAAAATAAGAAAAAGCAAAAGCAACAGTCTGCCTAAAGTGAAGGACTAAGTATATTAGTGTCTTGTTCATGACTCACGGTAAGAAGGAACAAGAGATCAACAAGCAAATCGGTTCAGTGGCTGCAGTTTTCCAGGCAATGAGCAGGTCTGAGATGGTGAAGCAGGAGCCAAGTCATCAGATGAGACTCTAAGTTTACCAATCAATACATGACCTACAGTCATATGCAGTGGGTAATGACCAAGGTCACAAGTGCAAGCAACTAAAATGAGATTTCGAAGCAGGGTTTCCAGGCTCGGGTCTCTGTAACAGAATCAGAGAAGCATCAACCTTCGAATCGAGTTAGTCAGCTGAGATGCTCTGAGTAAGGATGCGACCTGGTCTGTTCCCAAGAAAGCAGTCTCGGGCAAATCCCACTTGGCAGAGTCTCCGAGGCAGACTCAGGAGACAGTGGAGAGAGTAAATCTCCCAGATGGCTTGGAAATGTCCGAGGATCCCCAAGAACAAGGCTGCGGCCTTGGAAAGAGAGGTCTGGTATGACTGCCTCAGCATGCTGCCACCGTAACCCTCATCAAAAGAATCACTATCAAAATGATGATGAAAACTCAATGTGAAGCGCTAAAGAACGATAAGAATTAAATAAATAAAAGTCCATTACTTCCCAAAAACCATTTCTAACACCCCTTTCAGATCACTTTATGAGAAGGCACATACCCCTCATGAGAAAGCAGATGACTAAATATAACTAAACATATGGTAGCACCTCTTCCCAGCCATCTTCTTGCACCAGCCTAACTTAATACGTCTATATTTACGTTATACTTTTGACTTACCTGGCCTTCCAAAATCTTCCTGAAACCCTCAGAGTTTGGCTGTCCCTGATGTAAAAGATCAGACTTTTGCCACAAATGGCGCGTCAAACCTTATGGGCTACACCACTGACATCTCACAGATCTGCACCCAAAATGGAAAGAATTCCCATTGCCTGTCATCCTCAGGGTGCCATGGAGAGTGTGTTTACCAGAGCTCGGGCCCGTCTCTCCTCCAGTCCACTTCTCAGCCACCTACACTGTGCTAAGCTGACAGCTTTTTTTTTTTAAGGGAGGTCCAGTCCGTAAAGACGGGGAAAGTCACCAAACCCTCAGAATGGTTCCACAACCTCCATTTACACAAGGTCACCTCTTGTGCACGTATCACTAAAACGAAATACTGCACACCCCCCCTCGCTGCCCCTGGCAGGATCCAGATGTTCAGCACTGCAGAAAGCACAAAACACCAGATTGTTTTCTCCCACCAGAAGTGGCGGACAGGGAATTGCCATTTCACTAAATGCTACCAACCTTCCCCCCAAACCGCCTGCTACGTCTCAGCCGGACTTCAAGTTAGACCCCCCAGGCCTGTGCAGGCTTTGTGTGGGTATTCGCATGCGTGTGAATGCTGGCAGCCAACTCAAACACAGGCGTCACTGAACGGCAGATCTGACATTTCATTTCCTTCTTAAGAGCCTGTTCCAGCACAACGGAAAACCCTGATATTAACTATAAAACACTAAATGGGGGGGCACCTGGAAAGACGCCAGATTGCACCCACCACTTCAGGATTTGCGTCACAGCAGAAGGTGAGGGGAGGCAGAAACCAGACTGAGGGTCCTTTCCTCCAGGTATGACCACACTGCAACCTTGAGGCCTTCACACATAATTACTCGGGGCTGAACCAGACCAAGAGCGCCCCTGCTGGTTAGCTGGTCCTCACGCCGCACAAGTTCCTTAATACATGGTACCACGTTGTACTCAAGCAGGTGTGGTCTCCTTACCCCAGTGCTTCCAGCCACAGTCGCTGGGGCGAGTGCCATGCTGTGATTCAGCTGCACTGCCGCGTGCCGACACAGAGCAGCAGTCATGAATCCATGGCGATGTTGACAGTTATTTTGAGCAGCCATGTCAGGCAACCGGCGTCCTGCAGCGTTCCTCCTACATTATTCGTGCAGCTGTTTAGCACACAACTGGCCCACAGCACTGCCCCCAACAGGCTACACTGAAGGCACTCCTCCTTCCACTTGGGAGGGGATGCCCTCCACTCCTGCACCTACAAATGCCATGATCATTTTCTCGGAACACTGCCGTCCCTATTTTGCCAGTCACCAGTTAATACCCCCAATGAATAAATCTAAGAGAAAATGCCATCTGTGTAGTACCTCCCTGCCCAGAGACAGCCACAGCACAGACAGGACACGGCCTGGTCTGACAAGCCACGCCAAGGTCAGCACACTGGCACCACGATAGCTGTATCAACTCGAGGGGGCTTGTGAAACGACCCACTGAGTCACTTCCTGCCAAGCAGTCACATTGTGCATTCAGGAAATGATGCCACAATAAGGAATTTCAGAACATCTGCAGAGGTAGCTACAAAAACTATACCCGCTTACCATATTTAAAAAGAAATAAATAATGGATGAATGAATGAATGAATGAATGAATGAATGAATGAAAGAAAAAATTTTTGATATATCCAACAGTCCCTTTCGGCAATTTATACAAAGATATTTATATGAAGACACCATGTGATACTTTATCCATGTTTATGCCTGCACTGCTCTTCAATACTGCAATACAGGAAACAGAGGTCTATGTAATCTAATCTCTTTGCCCAGGAAGTCAAAAGGACAGACAAACTCATTATTCCTAAGGAAAGATGGAGCCGAGAAATGGAGGTAGAAATCGTATGGAGATCACTCCCGTCAGCATCATCCCACCATGCCGTTAGTGCAAAGCAGTGTTTCCCAATCTGGTCCTTGGGGACCTGCAGCAAGTCCATGTTTTTGCTCCCTCTGTGAGCTAGGAGGAAGCAAAAGCATGGACCGCCTGTGGGTCCCCGAGGATTAGGAAACACTGGCGTCAAGATCCTCTGTCAACGTGTGAAGGCCCGCTAGACCAGGATCAGAACATTCTGCTGCCTCCTTGAGACCGGCTTGTACCAGACTCCAAACCCAAGGCTCACCAAACCACTTACACCTGAAGATCCTTTATTAACACTCCAAACACTGGAAAAATGATTTAGCTTAAGTGTTGTTTTAAACACCCATGACAGTTCATTTCAGTCTCTGCATGAGCATGTTCAGTGTGGGGCTGCAACAACTAATCAATAACATTGATAACTGGTAATAAAAATAGCTGATAATGTATTTTGCTATTGACTGGTTGCAGTTTTGCTGCCTTAACCGCGCATAATGACATCACCCCCTAGCTATGCTAACGCTGGTGTTAAGCCTAGTACATACTTCACTTTTCCGTTACGGTCCGCATATGATTGTGCGTGCGGACTCTTGCATACATACTACATCTGTCTCTGGACGTAGACGGTTGCAGTCTGCGCAAACTTACAGCAATAGCATTCCTCCACACAAATACAGGCAGTGTAGTGAAATATGTAAACAGGTTTTTTTTTCCAAATCACCAAGATTTCAAAATGCCTAAATAGCACTACTTTTGGAATTGTCAAAATACCATATACCATAGTGTAATCATTCGCAGTCTTTATTCCTATGCCACTTTGTCACTATAAAAGGAACTCTCTACACTGAGCCAAAGTTTTAATTACAATTTTAACTTTAAAAATACTTTATTGGGAGCATGTTTATTTAAATAAAGCCTTTGCATTTTTTCTTTAAACCCCATTTTTTGGCTCAGCTGATTAACTGGTTGATCACCTGACCACATAATTAACTGATCACCAAAAAACGCCCAAGACCTATCGCTCTGCTTTTCTTTTCAGTTTTACGCTGAGCGCCTCCTTCCCCTGACAGTGGAAAATGCACATAATTGAAACGCACCATTGCTGCAGGAGGGAAGCCGCCAAGGGACATAAATCAGAAGGTTCACCTTGGGAAACCCTCCAGGGTCCCAGCGAATCAGAGCCCAGGCTGCCTGCGGCAATGCAGCCACACAGCGCCTCCATCTCCAGCATCACAGGAGCCAGAGAGACGAAACACCACGCACTGGAGTCAGGGCCGCCTGGAGTGTTACATAAGAGCCTCCATGGCCGAATGCAAGGTCGCCACGGGACGGCCCTCACTGGCACAGCGACACAGCCCCAAAGGGCACACAGTCAAAGCCTGTGGTGAACAGCAACGCCCTGGCGTGGCCCATTTCCCACAGTGGCGGTGGGCGAGGGAGGCATGGCCGGGCGCCATGGTGGGGGCTCACATCAAAGGCCTGCCAGTGTCCCCGAGTGGCTTCTAACAGCAATCCCTGGATCTATTTACCCCGAGCCAGAGACTAACACACCAGCTGACAGCACCATAAAATCTCTCTCCTCCTCGCACTCGGTCTCTCCCCCCCTTCTCTCTCTCTCCTCCTCGCACTTGGTCCCTCCCGCCCCATCTCACTCCTCCTTGCCCCCATTCTGCCTCAGTCTCTCTCCTCATTTGCCCCTCTAGTCATGCATCTCCCTTAAATCCCTCAGTCCCTCATTTCAGTCACTCTCCCCTCATTACCCCCCCATCTTCTCCCATCAGCCTCTCCATTCCCTCCTTCCCCGTCCATGCCTCACCCCCCAGTGTATCCTTCCTTCCAGTCCCTCTCTTCCTTCCCCTCATACCCTCACTCCAGTCCTCCTCCTCATCATTCCCTCCCTCCAGTCTCTCCCTCCTCATTCCCTCCCTATAGTCCCTCCCTCCTCATGCCCTCCCTCCTCATTCCCTCCCTACAGTCCCCCTCAGGCCTTCTATCCTCATTCACCTCATTCTTTCCCTTACTTCCCATCCTGCTTTTTCTTACTCTAACATAAAAAGTGTTATGTCTTCCAAAAGCTTCTCAACCTTAAAACGCAACTGATATAGTGAGACAAAAAAAAAAAAAAAAACACTAGCTCACGTGCCCAGGACACAGAGCATTCCTTAAGATGCGTGTGGAACATTTCCAGTCAGCTACGTGGGCCAGACCGACCCTTCGGTTTCCAAAGACGCTGAGACTCTGAGTCTGCCCCAGCCTCCCCCAGTACACTCCCCAGTCAGCACCCAGCTGAAACGCAGTGCTGGTCTTTAGCAGAGTGCTGCAACACCCCCACCCCACCCCACATCAGTATAACCTCCGTGCTGGAATCATTTTTCTTCCTGAAGGTCACCGGTGTCTGCATTATTAGCTTCCACAGCAAAGAGCATCGCCTGAATCACAAGCAGCCGCCGATGATTACATAAACCCAGTTCCACAGTTTGTAGAAATGGCTGTGGGGAGGGGGGTGCCATTTGCATTCTAAAATTTCCATTGGTTTTCAGCCGCTTCTGAACACCTACGCAGACAATAGCCAGAGTGTGCAGCCACAGAGCGAGACGGCCCGGGACGCACACCAGAGTTTCCACTCACACCGTGCTCTGGAGAGGGACGGGAGGGCCAAGCAGGACACCGGACAACTATTTGCTGGCACTAAGCACCAGCGAAGGGTGAAAAGGCCCGTCTGGAGCCGAGAAATCGGGCTGCAAAGTACACAATCCAAAACGTCTGAGGTCGTGTGAGGTTGGCCCCCGCAGTCACACGACGACCCGAGAGAGTTGCCAGTTGTGTCCCGCAAGGTCACGCATCAGCCCAGACATCTGCGACAGAGAGCTCTCAGGCAGCACAGGACAGCAATTCACTCTCACCAGGGCTATCTTGGTGTGTTTTTCTTAGTTGCTGTGAACATTCTCGGTTTGTAAAACGCACACATGCATGACAATCGGCAAGAGCTTAGCAGAAGAGTGGCCTCCAACAGACAGACCAGAGGCCATTCCACCTCTATGGAGCAACCACCACAATACGGCCAATTCTGGAATGGGGGAATCCCTACACACTATCACACAGGGAAGCCCAGGGACTACTTCCACAAGGAGGGAGGGTGGTTACAGAGGAAAAAGATAAACGGTAATTATGATCGATCACTGATCCCAGTAAACTCGAGAATCAGGAGCGTGCTCTCATAGTTAATAATATCACAATAAATAAACTTTCCTGTATAATTAGAGTGTGAGGAAAAAGGGTAGCAAATGAGATATCCCCTTTCCGAAAAGGATTCGCACATTTCCTGACTGTAAAACCAAATCTAATTATCCATTCAAGCAAACCATTTAAATCTTTCTGAATAAATCAAATCAGTCCTCCTTAATGAATTGTTTTAGTAATTTCATTTACAACACAATACGGGTCAAATGCCCCTGTCAAATAAGGAAAAAGGCATCCAGGGCAATAACGTGAGATTAACTATGTCATGTCAAACCCCTGTAACGTTAAAACCCGATCACATCCTCCTCCAACAGCAGTTAAAGTTCAGTCCGTCTCTTACAGACTTTTGGTGAGGTGAGAACCTGACGTCAGTCTCATTCCCGCGCCTCCTCGCCATCTTAATCAGCCAGCTGTCACCAAGCAGGCCCAAACCTCGTCACCCAGCTTCGAAAGGCAGAGAATCCCCAGACACATGTTCAGACGTGTCACCACGACACCGGGCCACTGCTCATGACAAGCCGTTCAGCGAGGAAGGTGGGGGGGAGGCGAATGGTAAAAGGGGGTGCCTCCCAGCACCTGCCGACTTCTGCATTATCACCGCTGCTCTCGCAGCTCGCGGGCGACAGCTGCAGGGCCAACCGGGGTAACAAGTGCCTACCTTGCGGCCAGGAGTCCCCCACGGGCCTAGCCGGGACGTCACTATGCAAACGCGCTGAGCCTGAAATATAACAGCTTCCAGCCTGGAAGGAGAAATGGCAGGAAACTGACCCAGTTTCCACCATTTTAAAACTGGAACAAAGAAGACTGCAGCAGGACAGAGAAAGAGCAGGTGTCCATCTTCCCGATAGGGGGCTGCTTCAGAGAGGGCGAAGAAAATGTCCTGTGGCCCGACCCAGCCTACCGGTCCCCCAAGCAACCGGCATCCTTCATCCCGACCTATCCAGCCGGCCCCCCAACCAACCGGCGTCCTGCGTCCCGACCCATTCAGCCGGTCCCCCAACCAACCGGCATCCTGCATCCCGACCCATCCAGCCGGTCCCCCAACCAACCGGCGTCCTGCATCCCGACCCATCCAGCCGGTCCCCCAACCAACCGGCATCCTGCATCCCGACCCATCCAGCCAAGCTTGCGGTTTTTTTTGGACAGAGCCTGAATGTACTGACCATCACTCTGTAACAACACCCAGCAACAACTATTAAAGATCTACCAGCTGAATACCGGTGGAATCGTTTTTAAATTAACTCAATCAGGGACATATTATGGGCTAGTAAGTCAAACTACATACCACAGAGAAATACCAGGAATAAACAGAAAAAACTCGGTACTCTGTGTCCTGAGTCATGACTCCAGCTGCACTGGCAGGGTACTCTGTCACTTCTCAGTCTTCTCATAGGTTTATTAAGGGAGAGGATGGTATAGGACGCGTCACGTCTGATGATTATGGTGCTCGGGGTGCTGCTGTACCCTCCTGAGCATCCAGTGCTGACACACGAGCTGGTGAGTAGCCCACAAAATACCTACTAGTGATCGGAGAAATTAACTGGTGCTACCCCACCCCCAGTAACCAACTTTTATCACTGCTAAGCACCCCCCACCCCACTTTCAAAAACTTTAACCACTGAAACCCCCCTGAATGTGTATGTGGGTATTAAGAACAGAGCCCTAGAGAGCAGAATCCTGGATGTGTGTGTATGTGTGTGTGTAGACTCCACATTATTTTCCTTCTAACTGGATAAAAGGCTGGAGACCACTGCGCTGGATGTACCAACCCCCCCCCCCCCAAAATGGTTCCAAGCCCCAGCGTCTGATGGGATGGGAATCCACACAATAAAGCCCAACTGGCCTGGATCACACCACGGACACGTACGCTATAAGCTCACTAAGACACTGGTTTTGAACCTTTCCTTTACTGGACAGTCCAGCATGGACACCTTGGCCAATAGGGAATGGGGGGGGGCAGTGCATAAATGACAGTAAGCACGTTAGAGGCGTCAAATTTGGCAGACGCCGTGATGGAACAGAGAGCCGGAGGTCAGGCCTTGTCCTTTACAGTAACATGAGTCACCGGCGACAGCACTGAGAATGGATCAATGTCTACGTCAAGAAGACACGGTGAGGACTTGATGACCCCTTCACACCCAAAACCATGACGTCCCAATGCCCCTTGCGGGGGGGGGGGGGGGGGGGGGGCTTTTTGTCCAGAGTGGAAACAGAAGAATGAAAAGGACCCATCTTGCATACAGAGAACGGCTCTCTGAATCCAGTGACAGCCACCTCCAGCAGAGCCTCTGTGGCAGCTGGGAGGGGTGAGGTAGGCACATAAGGGGGCAGCAATACCTGAGTCAGCACCAGGGGAGCCTAGGAAGAGTCACATCACCCACTACTGCTGCACATCACCAAAACACCACTTCAACATCACTAAGAAGAGCGGGGGATCTTAATCACCATGACGGCAACCTCCGATTCTGAAATTACGCTCAGCGAAAGCTGAAGCCAACGCTAGACGAGGGTTGGGGGGGGTTGGGTGGGTGGGTGGGTGGGTGGGTGAGAGAGTGTATAAATGAAAGTTAACACCACCACCCGCAAGTTTACATTATTCACCGGGATGAGTTCAGGGAAAGGATCAGCAGAGGAATCATGAGAACAGATGGGAGCAGCCATTTACATACTGCTCATCTAAATGGAGGTGGTCAGGGACTAACTACAGTCAACTTCCATAAAGCCCCACATCCCATAATCACCTCTGCACCTGCTAGTCAATGGAAGAGAATGCCTGGGTTCAGCAGCTGTTCTTCACCTCAAAATGAGTCACCTTATTATTAAAGCACAAAACTTAACCTGTAGCCAATAACATTAATGCACAGCTCTGATTGGTTAGTCCAAGCAACATCACTTCCTGTATAGCCATACCACAACCTACAGTATATCTCCCCACCCATCAAACTCTCAATATACCCCCAACTACCCCCCGGTTGCCCAGAACCCTTACCTTTGAGCTGGTCTGTGACCACGCTGTGGCCAACACGTTCCGTCACCTGGCCATCCTCACACTGATAGCGATCATCCAGGAACCGGGCAGTGGCCTCAGAGATGTGCACCTTCCCAGCCACACCCAGTTGCTCCATGAGGTTGGCCAGATTGACGTCGTTGGACCAGACGTCGAACTTGAAACGCTTCATCCCCAGGATGCCGCAAAGGACGGTGCCCGTGTGGACACCCACCCGCATGTCTACCATCTCTCGTGTCTCCCGGCAGAACTGCTCAATAGCCTGGATCATGCCCAGGCCCATCTCGATGCAGCAGTAGGCGTGGTCAGGCCGTGGCTCAGGACAGCCGGCCACGCAGTAGTAGCAGTCGCCCAGCGTGCTGATCTTCTCACAGCAGGTTACCTCGCAAAGGCGGTCAAAGCGGCCGAAGAGGTCATTGAGGAGACCCACGAGGGCATGGGCGGACTTGTTGGCGCTCATGCGGGTGAAGCCAACAATGTCGGCGAACAGGATGCTGACGGGATCCATGCGGCGCATGTTGAAGGGCCGGAAGATGATCTGGCCCCGAGGGATGGAGGTCTTCTTGCGCTTGCCACCCTTGGGGCTGGCAGAGGCGGCAGCGGCCATGGCAGTGGAATAGCGCTTGACAGAATTCTCGCCCTCGTCATCACCCTGCTTCATGAGCTCGTCGGCCACACGCCGCGGCATCACCGAGTGGATCATGCGCTCCTTGAGCGCCTTCTCCACCTCCAGGTCTTTGCCATGCATGATGGCCTGTCCCACCTTGAGGAAGGTGCTGCGCGAGCGGACCTCGGACATGATGAATAGGTGCACGCCGATGGCGTGAGCACACAAGTGAAGCAGCGCCTTGGCTGGCACCAGCCAGCGCAGGGTGGCCCAGTCCGAATCGGAGAGGTCCAGAAAAGAAGCACTATCCCTTTGGGCCAGGTGCACCCACCCCAGCGCCTCAAACAGCACGGAGTAGACCAGCCCCAGCAGCACGCAAGCATACAGGCGAATGTGGAGCACACTGTAGAGGAGGAGCAGCACCTCCATGCACAGGGAGAAGGTGCCCACGGGGGAGACACAGGGGGTTAAGGAGCTGCCTTCTGAGGGGGTCTCGGTTGTACTAAGGTTCCCACTCCAAAGGACCCCACTGCCCTCATCCGGAGGGCTCCTCTCGGTGTCCTCAAAGCTGGCCACCTGCATCTGTGATGCCAGCGTGAGGGCAAAGGCCACGGCGATGAGCAGCAGCGAGGCCTGCCTGTAGCTGCGAGCGTACAGGTGGGTGAACGTGAAGAGGAAGAGGAGCAGGCAAATCAGCAGGAAGGCGGCCGTGGGCACGAGGAAGGCGCTCAGGCTGCAGTGGGCAGAATTGGCGCCAAAGTAGGTGCCCCAAAGGAGACTGGCGACAGCCAAATATGACAGCACGTAGCGGAAGCGCCGCTGCGTCTGCGGGAAACACCTCTCCTGGCACGCCTCCTCCAGGATGGGCGAGTCGAAGCCGGGGTCCCAGAACTGCCCGTTGGACCTCTCGAAAAGCTGCGGCATTCTTCGGCGACCACGGTGCCCTCTGACTACAACCCTCCGCACACCTGACTCCCCCGAGCTACAGCTGGATGAAATGCTGTACTTGCAGTGCTTCGATCCCCCTGCCCCTCCACCGCCGGTGCTGGTGGCCCCTACATTGTGCTGTTGCTGCAGCTGCTGTTTATGTGCCTTGCTGCTGTTGATCCGCACGGATGCCACGCCGTCCCCACTGGAATCGCAGCTGACCTCCGTGCTGTGCAGGAGCAGCTGGGGCGAGGCCATGTTGCTGTATGTGAGGGGACGGAATAAGGCAACAGAGTTATCGGGAGTGGAGACTGGTTTTGAGGTGAAAAATTTCCCCACAGTGCTGTGGTTCCACGATGAGACAAGTACTAACGTAGCAGAAAACGACTAGGGAATCACCCGGGAGGGGGGCCGCTGTGTAAGCGGCTCTTCTACTTGAAGAGCGTCCCAGAGGTTTCAGTAGTTCATTACTTCTCCTCCAATGACGTCAACATCCACATTCCTCCACCTTCCTCTGCTGTGAAGCGCCGCGGCTGCTCAATGGCAGTAAGCTCCGCGGTCGGGACTGTGCTAAAGGTCTCACTCCGCGGAGCCGGCAGCCAGCCCACCGTGGTCGACGGGCGGTCCGTTCATCCTTCCGCGGCAAAAATCAGACAACGAAGGCGGTTAGTGGAGCTCTGCCGAGACACTGGCGCCCCTGGCAGCTCGGCCGGCGGGATCCGGCACGCAAGCCGCCGCCTCCCCCGCGCCTCGCGAGCCTCGCACGCTTCACCTTTTCCAGCTCACTGACATCGAAATCCCACAGCAAACCACATCCACGTCTCATATTTCTCCGACTCCCCGAATATCACTCAGTGTTTATTTTCGTCCAAATGCCCCGTCCCTTCCGAATTATTTTCAGATCCAAAAAAAAAAAGACAGTAAAAAAAGATAAATACCCGTTCGCAAAGTTACCAAGGACGCAAAGTTGCCAAGTTTACATGCATTTATACGCTTCCATCGACACCCGACGCCCTTTGCCGGGAAGGACCTGCACGAAATAGCTCCGGAGAAGATAACGCGTCGTTTTTCCCTATTCCAGGACGCTGTCTGAACTGAGCACGGACACTTCGCATCTTAATAAATTAAACCACTGCCTGCACAGTTTTCATACCAATGCAACTTTCCCGGCTCGCCTTTTACGCGACAGACTAGAGCTTTATGGGCAGTTGGTTGTAAGAGAAGAGCAACAATTCGTTATTGCTGTGTTAATATCCAAAGGCTGATATGTGAAATAGGCAGCCGGAGCCCGTTAGGCTGAACGTACATGCCCCCCCGCCGCTACAGAGAGGGCCTATTCGGAAGTATTCCCATGGCAAGAGCCCCGTCCTTTCCTGAGCTCCGTCTCCGGATCTCTGTCGGCTGGTATCCCAAGTTCATGCAGAGCACGGTTAGATGAAACCCTGCAATCCGAAGACGACAACGTGGTAAATATAATTAGGGTGACAGCTCCGAAAATAGCATTAAAAATAACGGCGGTATCCCTATATTTGTATCCCACGCGCACAAATCTTAGAAATAATCAGCTATAATTAGCCCGCTAACTGGTATAGTTGAAAATGCACATTACTACGAAAAATAATCGCCATTATAATTCGATATTAATGTATAAATTCCATTACCAGGCGGCTCCAGTATTTCTGCAGATATGTTTGTTTCAAGCTAGTCCCACAAAAGGCTCTGAAAAAATGAACATCAAACTTCAATACTACGTATGCATAAAAAACGTGGAGGAAAAAAAATCGGCTCCTGTATGAATTCCCTTATGATTCCGGCGTGCGGCTTTAAAGTTTTCTCAGGCCACGATCCCACTCTCCAGACAGCAGACAGCAAACGCATGGAAAGATAAGGCTTAATTGCAAGCCCTCCCCTGCCCCCAGTCTCCCTCCGCTCTTGAACTCCGACAGGAAAGTGCACCGTCGGTCCTGCGTCTCGAGCCAGAGCGCACCGACTGGGCACGAGGACGATCTTCACGTTTAGAAATCCCTCAGTTCCGAGCAGGTCTGCTCCTCGCTTCTGTGCACGATCAGGCACCGTAGCAGGACCGCGCCGGGCTCTTCTCCTTATCGATTACCTTCTGCCCCGTTTCCCGGCCGTGCCCATGTCACTCTGTCCGGGGAACGCTAGCTTCATCTACTCGAAGGGGGACGACGGAGCCGCGGCTGCCACCATCTTCTCGGAGATTTCTCAATTCGCAGCCCAGCGGCGGATCTCGTGTGTGCGAGCAGAGAGAGCAGCTACAGTAATGCAATAGAGGGGAGGGGGCGAGATGGGGATACGTGCACGCACTTGGGAGAGAAAGTGGAGGGTGACGAGCACGCATTCAAATGGAGGTGGGGTGTCAACTTTTTTTCCCTCCTTACTGAACCGCAATGAATGCGTCCGAGCGCGCCCCCACCCTTCTGCTTTCTATACTAATTTTTATTTTCGCTGCTTCAACAGGGTCTCACACACGGAGACGCAGGTTGGCGAGGAAACCTCGATGGTGCACTTTTCATAGTAATGTGCATTAATCGTATATTAAATGTGCATTGTATATGACACGTATATGTATATCTACCCATATGCGGTCCGTTTTGGACGAAAATAGAGTCGTAAATATTTCCTATTATGTCTAAGTGGTTGCTCTGGCGTCAGTGGAAGCGAAACAGTTTCCATGAAAAGGGCAGCCAGCTCTTTGACGCAGCATACTACGGGAAACGCACATTCGTGAGTGAATCTCATCGACCTCCACTAGGAAAAAAATGCCCACCAGGAATACAGTGTGCCTGCCGAGAAGCGGAGCAGCACTGGTCCCGTGTTAAACCTACCAACTGCACTTGGAGACCAATTCAACGAAATGAGTCATATTTATGGATAGACATAGATTTCAGAAAATTAGAAAAAAGCAAGATCTATATGCAGGTTATGTAGTCAGCCTTAACCGTAAACTGTTACATTTTGTGTGTGTTCTTTCTTCCGAAATAAAAATGGAACTTTAAATTTGAACCAAAACCCATAAATGAAAACAAAACTGTCATGTGATCCTCCTGAAAGAGCCCGTGAGCTGCATGCAGGCTGCCAAGCCTCGATCCTCCTGCCTGTGCAGGCACCTTCCAGTCAAGGAATGGCTATATGACTGTGCAGCAGTGCTGGCTCATAATCAGCAGCCTGCAAAGCATCTGGCACAGTGGCTGTACTTCTGTGATAGTCGTCGGGGTCTGCAGTATCTCCTCCAACAGAGCCCACCTTCTGAGGTTTCTTCTCACGAAGACAGAAGCCCATTTTGCTGCCCTGTCTCAGCTGGTCCCGATTCCACGCTCCGAGGTCGACGTGAGGACAATCTCCGCAAGCAAGAAAGTAGGTCTATGGAATTCCAATCTTGTCACGGTTGTTAAAAGGAAAATACACACTCGTTTGCTCGTTTTTGTTTATTTGCTGTCAGACAAATATTCTTAGTTGCACCAACGACCACTATATAAAATATTAAATGAATAGACTGGTGGGTTATTCTACCTCATTGGGAAATTTAGTGAGGAAAGGGCATAAAACATGAAATTTAAGGAGTTACAACCCTGTGTTTTACAGAAAGAACAAGGCAGTTTATCTCTGACAGGATGTCTGGCAGTCTGAAGCAGTCTGTGAGACAGTTTCATACCGTTAACTCTGTGTCCATCTGTCCATTTTCCATGACAGCTTATCCCAATGATAAGCCTATCCCACAGTGAGCTGCAAGTCTGGATCAGGAAATATGGTAAAGCCAACCCAGGATGGTACTCTTGTGCATTGCAGGGCACTTACACATAATCACACACTATGGGGAATTTACATGCACCAGTTCACCAAAACTGCGTATGAGCGCAGGTCCGTGCAAACACGGGGAGGATTTGCGCACTACGTACAAACAGAGGCTTGACCTGAACGTACAGCCATGAAGGTGTGAGGTCATCGTGCTGTTTGACTGTATATCTGTGTTTGGAATATCTGTAGATGTTTGGGATGGTGTGTTTCAGGTCTAGAGCTGGAGGTCGGGAGTTGGAGGGGGCGCATGTTCACGTAGGTGGAGGGGGGTCAGGCCAGTGGCTATAGGGAAGGGGAGACCTCAGCGGGTGCCCAGGGTTTACGATCCTCACTGTCTGATGAAAAACAGGTATGTCCAAAAATCCATTTTTTCAGGAGCGTGCAAACACTGCTTTACAAAATAAACTTAAAATGACATAATGAGACACCCATAGCGCCAAAATTAGAAACCTTGACGCAGCCATTAGCGAACAGTTCAATGTTTTAAAGGGACCTGCATGGTTTCCATATTACGCATTCCAGTGGCGCACGGTCAGTTCCAGTCTCGTTTCCCTTTTCACTATATTAGAAGAACTCAGCTGGTTATCGGCCTCTAGTCTAAACGTTTGGACATGATCAGTGCCCTGTTGTACTGTACATTTGCCATCACAAGAAGCTCCCCTAATGAGACAGAGAGATGACTTCATAAAGTGTCTTTTTATCGGATAATTAGATCACAAACGGTGTCACCAGACAGGCGAATTGCATCTGTAGTAAAAAGCCCCAATCGCCAGAAGTGGACATAAGCAGTTTTGATCAGACAGTGATGACTTAAGTCATACTGTATTTTTGTTGGCTAGTAGGTTTGTATTATGATTTCTTTAGCCCCATACGCATATTAATAATAATAATCTTTATTTATATAGCACTTCATATATGGAATGCAGCTGAAAGTGCTTCACATATGAGAGGAAAACACCAATAAACACCGAGGATCATTCGTATTTGTTCACCTAGACACTGTCGGAAGGAGATCCCAGGGCCGTCTCTGATGTCATCAGGCATCAGCCGGTTTGATGATGATGTCACTGACTTGTATGTTACTCCTTTGGGAATCAGGGAAGCCTCAAAGGAGGAGGAGCCTGTGGGGATGGAGATGTGTGGGAGGAGCAGAGATCCAGGAAGCAGGCTTATGATTGGCCAGTCTGAATCTTGGACAGGCTATATACAAGACTCTATACAAGACAGACACTTCGCATGAAATGCTTCAGGGATGTCGATGAGTTAGATTGCAGAGTCGGCATGGACAGGGACACCAGCAATTGTAACATAATACATTTGTTTTTAGTAGTTTGCCATATACAAATACACAGAGAAACACAATATTGTCACATTCAGTAACAAATCTTTATTATTGATAACCTTGCCTCATGAAGTTTAATTCAAGACACTTTTAAATTGACAAAAGTGTTAATTATCATTGCACACTGAACAGCTATGTCTTAATGTAAGATCATTATATTACTATTTACCTACTGCAATATATATATGCTTTTGTTTCTTGTGGAGAGCACCCGTGTATCTCAAAATAATTTGCATGCAGGCTTGTTTTTTTGTGTCTCTGAATACTAATTTCACGTAACTTAGCTATGTATATGCATCTGTACTTTGCAAACTGAAGGGAATCTGTATTTTTGAATGAGTTTAAGACATTAAGAATAGCAATACTTTTTCCCCGCAAGCATACCATTAGACGACAAAGCTTAGAGTATCTATATACACGTGTGACCTGCGTGCGTGACGGAAACTCGCTAGCCTTTAACGAGGGTTTCCCATTCAGACAGTGTAGGAAAATGGCGTTCCCTCTGGTGGACAACAACTGTAACTACAACAGAAGAAAACAGGCAGGCTTGCGTCTAGCTAGCCTGACTTGACTTCCTTTTGAAGATTCAGGGAATCTAGAAAACTGTACTTGCCGCATTTGTTCTATTGAGGCCACTATACCTTTTATAAGGTGTCTGTTTCACCAAATTCCCTTATTTAAACATTCCTGTGTATAGTATTGATTTTGCCTCTTGGAGCTTCCAGGTACATGATTAATACCCCACAATGCATTGCAAAATGTTTTAATTCTTGACTTCTTTATAATTGGAGTGTACCACTTTGAGAGGCTAAAGCAAGGGCCTCTCTCTTCCTCTCCATCTGTCTGGTTTCCTGTCTTCTGTGGATTTTATCATAGAAAGCGGTCGTTTGACCCCGACTGGTGGGGTCCCATTAGACTTAACGACCGTAAGTCTGTCGGCACATTAGTAACACGCGTCCCCGGCCACTTTGGCGTCACTGGTGTCCAGTCACTCCTCTATCCACACTTCACATTTAATGCTGGTCTCCGATTCCTAAAATAGACGCCCCCCCCACCAGAGAATGTTATGTACATCTGACCCCGGCTTTAATGACAAAGCAGGACGCGAATGTCTCAGTGCTCCCTGCTTGACCCCTGACCTTTACCCCAGACTCAATGGGTGGATTGCAGACTGTGCTGCTTAGACAAGAGCTGAACACAGACCATAGTGGGATCTTCTCCATCGGGTCTGTAACGGCAGGGATTAACGAACGTGCTTCTAGCTGACTCACTGGCCTTTCCACAAGAGGTCGATGGACATGGAATAATAGTGACTAAAGAAATGGGAGGTAACATATAGGTCTTTAATATCACCGGACATGCAGTGTTTAGCGTTTACTTACAAAGGGCTAAATCTAAGGCAGATAGCAAATTAGCATTGACGGCTACACAGCTGTATTTTAAGGTAATCTGTGAAAATGACACTGACAGATTCAGACACTTAAAAAATATAACAATAAAAACAATAATAAATTAGCTTGTGTTCGGTTGCTGGTCATTTTCCACCACATCTACAGCTTAAAAAAATTAAAGTTTAATCAAATGTAATACAAACTTGCAAACACAACTGGCAAACTCCTGTTTCCATTTAACCCACTTTATTCACATACAAGGGAGTTGGCACCGGCTGCTAAAGTCAGGACTTTCTTAGGACTTTATATTTTATTTTTTTACAATTTTTTTTTTCAGAATTTCAATTATTTCTCGTTGATCACATTTTTTTCCCCAACCGCAGGCAGTTTTTTTTTTTTTTCGCTGTTATGCAGGGAAGAGAGGAGAGGAGGCGGACGACATAAACTCTCAACACATTCTCTGCGACTCCCAACTTCTAATCTCACAAACACCTGTGGCTTTTAACGCCTGTTTCTCCTGCCCCCTCAGCTCTGCCCTCCCCTCCACGCCAAACTCCCACCCTTCAGTCTTCCAAAAGAAAAATGAAACATCAAGCAGAAAAAAACATCTTTTCCCTCTGTAGACAACATGGACCACCAGGGGGCGCCGCATTCAGACAGCGCTACCATTTATACAACTCTCATCCTTCCTCCTCTTTCTCCTCCTCCTCTACCTCCTCCCCTCTCCCTCGTTCTCCCCTGACATTCCCTCAGTGTCGCCGGTAGCGATTCTTGGGCTTCTCTCCACAGCCGGTGGCCTCGCAGGAGGAGAGGGTGGGGTTTTTCCCCGAAGAGATGCTGCTGAGCAGGCCGGGCAGCTCATTGGTGATGGCCCTCTCGATCTTATCCAGCAGACAGCCACCCATGTAGGAGCACTGGGACGAGAGCTGCTTGAAGCTGCTCACGGGGTTGATGCCGAAAAAGTCGCGGTAGGCATCGCGGTTTGGCAGGTCAAACTTACTGACGTTGGTCTTGGCCAAGATGGACTTGAAGATGTAGAACTTGTCGGGGTCGTCCACAATCTCCTGGAAGACCAGTTCTGGATCACTGAAGAAGCTCATCTTGTCCTTGAAGGTCTGCACATAGCGGTCCACCAGCAGGCCATGGATACGCACACGGATGCCATGCTGCCGGATAAATGCGATCTTATTCTCTAGTCGGTTCTCGATCACCTGGTTGAGGTCCTCCAGCAGGGAGATCTCCTCGCGCTTGAAAAGCTCGCGGCTGGTGTCCGGGGCATAATCATAAGGCCAGAAAGAGCTGACGTAGACACGAGGGGGCTCCGTCACATTGATGAGCGGCGCCAAGCTCCAGAAGAGGGCGCCGTAGACTCGCATGAGGTCCTGCGTGGCCAGGCTGTCGGCTTTGTTGAGGATGATGCGAATCTGGGACTCCCGGCCCTTGAGTTGCCGAAACAGCATCTCCAGTTCCATGCCTACGTCCAGCTTGGTCGGGTCAAACACCACAAAAATCAGGTCTGCGCGGTCAATGAACCACTGGCATACGTCATTGAAGGGGTAGCCTGAAAAATGGGGGGGCAACAAAGAATAATAAGTAATTCATTTATATACCATAGCTACAGTTTGTAAAATGTCTTTCATTGTGGAATACAGTGGGCAAAATTTATTCCAGTAGAGCGGCATGGTGGGATAGCCCTGCGTTTTTGTCTACGCATTACTGAAAAAGCGAAGCAGAAGCTTTTAAAGTGGCTTGCGAAGTTTTCGGTTTTATTTAAATTATTTCATGGCTTTACAGTTGGAAATGGGGGGGGGCTTCATGGCCCTCCTGAACCTACTGAGATTCACACCGCCGACCTTTTTGTAAACGCTGATCACTTGGGTCTCACCTCTCTCCTGCTGCTTGCGGTTCTCGATGATGCCGGGCGTGTCGACGAAGGTGACTCTCTCCAGGAGCTTGTGCGGCATCTCAATGCCGACCAGCTTCTCCAGGAAGTTCTGACCGAACTTCTCCAGCGGCGAGAAGGAACGGGAGCTGTCCGCTGCCATCACGATGCCCTCGATGGAGCGGATCTTCTCGCCGTGCATGATGACTGTGAACTCCGATGTAGTGGGTTCAGCACCTGACGGATTGGTAGGGGAGAGGTGAAGGCATGACGGCGCATCTTTGAATGTAATCTCTCTGTGTTTGGCATGAATTTGTGTATTTACCCGTGTGGAGTTGGCAGCTAAGGGTTAGTAGAGGCGCATAAGTGTGATGAGATGTCAAGTAAAACATAGTTTGCGGTTTTTTATATTGTAAGAGTGGGCAGGTGTGATTACCAATGTGGATTTGGTGGGCAAAGTAGTCAGGCTGTATCTATTTAGTCAGTCGTTGTCGGTGCATACCGGTGTAGAGCTGGTAAGGTGTGTCCTGCAGGCCTAGTAAATAGTTGATCATGGAGGACTTGCCCACACTCCAGGGACCCAGGAAGAGCACCATGGGCTTCGACATGATCTCTCCATCTGCAGAGAAGAAAGGAAGACTGGGAGATGCCGTCAAAACAGAAACAGTGACAAGTCTTCACGATTTTTTTCACGTCGCATTCAAACACGGTATTGAGTTACGTATGTCTATGCTGTTCCCTCCACCTCACCTTTTGGGATTGGGTGAGATTTGTAGAAGTAGCCCCCCCCCCACCCCCCCATAAGCAAGCTATGGCTTTTCAGTTCTGTACTGTAAAGTACATTGCATCTACACATATACTGAGCTGAGCAGTGGGACTCATCAATGCAGGCAATGGCGTTTGGATGGTTCACACGAAAAAAGCGTTATGAAGAGCAGGTACACCACACATACACACACGCGCACGCACACAAACTCAGAGGGTAAAGCGAAAAGCAGCCTTCACACGCAACATGGACTTTTAAGCAGCCCTACAGCACAAGCTGAACTGAGTGGTGCAAGAGGAAGTGCAGTGTGATTGGCTGTGACTCTAAAGAGGAAACAGTGTGATTGGCTGTGACTCTAAAGAGGAAACAGCGTGATTGGAAGAAACGAGGAAGAGGATGTGCAGTGTAAAGTGGTGTCTCCCGACACCATTTGGGAACTGCTAGGCAAATGGTGATACGCTTTTCTTTGCCATTTTGCCTGAATAAGTAAGCAGGTAAAGCATAAAGTAAGGCTTCGTTTCTATGGTGACCAGGCAGTTTCTTCTGTCCTTCGACATGCGTTCGCCTGCAGACCCCACGCGTCCACTCGAAGGCTGCCTGTATCGCCCACCCCCATGGCACGCCCTTTGACCCTGGCCACAGGTGATGTCAGACGTGCTTCGTGATACGGCTCAGGAACCAGCTCTTCTCGTCTCTCTCATTCCTCACATACTGTATAAGAGGAATCGCACTGAATCAAGATGATTCAGTTGTTAGAATATTAATATATACATGATTCGTAATATAAATCAGCTGGATACGTTTTCACCAAAGTTTCCCATTTAGGCTGTGGAATTTAAAAAAAGATTCCCTCTTTTAACGTTAAATAATTATTTGGAAACCTCTACTCAGCTGTTTGTACTTGATGAAAAGTAAATAAAACATAGTATGTCCCCTTTCAGTGGATTAACAATTCAGCTGATTTTATTAGTGCACTGAGAATTTAACTGATAGATTTTTTTTCAGTGTTTACTGTTTGATTTGTTGTTGGATTATTTCAAATCTGACAGAATATACCTCGACTCAACAGGCACATTTTTATTAAGTGTATGACACAGTATGTGTGAAACGGAATTGAAGTATTTGTGGTTTGTCTCATTGGGTGTGGCTTTTGTGGGGTATTGCTTCCTACCAAATAGGAATTGTTTGCTTTATAATACAGACACGTAATAGATTCTGAATAATCAAGGAAGGGTCTGCAGGTCTGCATGTATCGTCAGTGACGACATGCTGTGTGGTGAGTTTGGTCAAGAAGCAGAATTGGACAGGCCAGGCCAAACGGAATGCGAGAGGGCGCCCCCCCCCCCCCAGGACATATGCGGGGTGTCAGGGTGGGGTAGAGGGGGCTGTACCCACCTGTCGCTGACGCCCCCAGGGTTCGTCCAGGGTAGGCTGTTAGATGGAGTGTGGGGGGGGGGGGGCAGGAAAACAACACAGAAATCAGGTGCAGTGAAAGTGACAGAGGGGAGAGAGGGGGAGACCATGTGCGGCTGGTGGGAGGTAACAGAGAGAGACGTTCAGACTACGAGAGAGAAAAGGGGGACGTGGAGAGAGGCGGGGGGACATGGGAGGGTGTGGCAGAGCCGCCTGTGTGATACTTACCTGGTACCTGTGACAAATGTTTTTTTACATAAATACCATGGTATACGCCGATGCCTGGCACGCATTTCCCTCTCGATTGTCCTAACATCTGCCTCCCAGAAATCAATATGCTTAAGGTGGGATGTCTGTTTTGAGTACTCATAGACAGTTTTCAATATGCCTAAGGTGGGATGTCTGTTTTGAGTACTC
>JAODJU010000045.1:11023525-11039778 GCA_026776725.1 Gnathonemus echidnorhynchus | reverse complement strand
GGGGGGGGCGGGGGCATTTAGAAATGTGAGGCATGCCCAGACATTCAAGCTCTTCAGCACCAGCTGTTAGAAAAATTAAGCCCAATCATAAAATGCAGCAGGACATTCTGGCAAAACGTTTATTAAAAAAAAAAAATGTGTGAAAGATAAAGTTACAGCACCTTAAATGATGGAAACAGCTGTCAGTCTGACCCCTGTATTAATGTTTAAACATGTAATTATACCTTCTTCTCTAACAGCATTAGTGCAGAATTAACTATATACTTGCAGTGATGACATATACTGTATAGGTCAGCATCCATATAGCGTTTAAAAACTGCAACATACAAGGGGAAATTTAAACAATTAGCTTAAATACTGTCATAACACCTATGTAATGTAGTAAATTAATGTAACGCTTATTTATGTCATGTTTGACACCTGATGTCCATGTGTTATATTATATTATGCAACAAATAGTTTGCGGTTCTGAAACCTGGTAGAAAGTCTTCATTGGCAAAGACAACCGCGGAGAAGAGTCATGAATTCCATCATGCTGCGTGATTTTGAGGGTGAAAACGCCGAACCTGACCACCCCCATCGGCGTTAAGTGAAACCAATCGCCATCTGCAAGTGACTTAAATCCTGACCCAGAAGGACGCAGGAGGGAGGTTATTGGAAGGCAGTCAGGGGAAAATCAGCGCTTAAACTGCGCATACGGGGGAGGCGCTGACGTCCGTCGCACGAACCCTACTGTGTCCCCCAAGGCAGCACAATCTTAGCACGACCCTTCTCTGGTGTCCCCTGTAGTCCCGTGCCAAATTTAACCACCACTGGTGAACTGTGACCTCTACAAAACAGGCTCTCTTTTTTTTTTCCACTCCGGTGGGGGGCTGGGGTGGACCAGGGAATCCCATGAAGGCCTAGACCACTAAGAGACCCCCCCAGCCCCCAACCCCACACCAGACACATGAAATTCAGCAGAATTCCAGTGGACGCCAATGGGCCGCGGCGGCGCCGAAGGGGGTTCCAGCCTCAGTCCGAGGCAGAATGAATGGACAAACTGAAACAGAAACCGTCAGGCAGGATTGGAGCAGCACAGCGCGGGTGGGGGGGGGGGGACACCCAGCCAATGGGAGCCACACAGCCAAACACCCAGCCAATGGGAGCCACACAGCCATACACCCGGCCAATGGGAGCCACACAGCCACAAACCCGGCCAATGGGAGCCACACAGCATTACACCTGACCAATGGGAGCCACACAGCCCTACACCCGACCAATGGGAGCCACACAGCCCTATACCCAACCAATGGGAGCCACACAGCCACAAACTCGGCCAATGGGAGCCACACACTCACACACCTGGCCAATGGGAGCCACACAGCCAGCCAATGGGAACTACACTGCCACACAGCCAATGGGAGCCACACAGCCACACACCTATTCAATAGGAGCTGCGGCACACAGCAACACAGCTGTCCAATGGGAGCCACACAGCCACACACCCGGCCAATGGGAACCACACAGCCACAAACCTATCCAATGGGAGCTGCAGCACACAGCAACACAGCGGGGGGTGGGACACCCAGCCAAACACCTGGCTAATGGTAGCCACACAGCCACACACCGGGCCAATGGGAGCCACGGCACACAGCGAAGGAATATGGACAGCAGCCAATGGCAAAAACCTACAGCATGCCTTCCAGCATGTGCATTTATAGCTAACAGTAGCAGCGATCAATATGCTCACAGCCGCAGTGTAAATATTTGCTCTATGCTAAACCTGTATGAGGTACATCAACAGTAGCCTGTTACAGAATGATACTTGTGGGGAGATTGTTGAATAGGAAGCATTAGTTGCTCTTTACGACAGGCCTCTCGGGTTTGAGTTAAAGCAAAAGTACATAAAGACTGTTTCACAGCCTGGTGAGACCACCACCCCCCAACCCCCCCCCCCGGAGGCTTGCCTGCTGAGAACAGTGACGAACTGTGACGTGAAGCTGATACCCATTTACATTTTAACAGAAGTAAATTGCCACAAGATATGAGGCAGGATTCTGCATTTACAGGCACCTGCCTCTAGAGGCAATAGAATGAAATGTGTTGCCAGCAGCAGGTATTTGATCCGTAGCTGATAAACATGAAACATGATCTTCTGCTCTTTGCACCTTGATTACAGGCCTTCAATCATACAGGCTTTCACCTGTAGTGGACAGGTGCTGTGTGATTACCACAATTAGCCTGAAGTATTGGGTTTCCACTCATCATTTTCCTCATACCACCCAGTCTGAAACTCAGCGCCATCTGATGGGCACTGATCTGTATTACACTCCATATTTCAAATCATGTGCTGTGCCTTTATCAGTCTTATCTAAATAATGTATAGTAATAACAAATTATTTTTAGCACCATGCCGCATAGTCAAGCTTAAGAAAAACACTCTGAAACAAGAGGTCTAAAAAACAAAGTACAAACTTTATTATTCTTTGTTTACAAAGGCCAAGCCTCTTTTCCCCACCCCCCAATTTTTTAAACAAAATATTATAGCTTCTCAATGACTGAGGACTGAGTGAGTCCAACAAAGAACAACCAAACAGATTATAAAAAGGAAGGAAAAGCGGGAGAGTGTGGAGACACCTACGGGGAGACAGCCCCCAGAGCGCCGTGGGAGGGGAGTCTGGGGACGCCTACGGGGGGACAGCCCCCAGAGCGCCGTGGGAGGGGTCCAGCAAAGGGGAGAGGTTACACAGCTTTTCGGCGTGAACTAGCAACAAAGAGCACTCTGTTGCAAGAAAGTCATCGCAGCAACAGAGGGTCTCCATCGGTACTACAGTAAGTGCTTGTGAGTCACATCCCCCGTCTGGGCCTCTGCATTCCACAATGCCTGATATGTATAAATGATCCTTACAGAAGGCCCACAGAAAAGTGAAAGTGAAAACTTCATGGCTTCAGTAGAGGGAATGATTAAGCGCAGATACTGAAAAGGCCTGAAGTGACGTAAGTACACAAAACTGGTTCTGTTTTTAAAATAACCGTCTGACTTCAACCCTGCCCCACCCCCAAACCCCACCTGGAAAATAATAAGTGTTTTTGACTCTCTATTCAGGGCAGCGGTCTCTCCACAGAGCCTTTCTAGCTTGGGATGTGGGATACTGACCTGCCCACATGGGGGCACCTGTCAATCATGAGTCTTGCTTTGATGCCATTGGTGCACTGAGAGGATCCCTCCTATGACTATGCAGTGAGGGGTGGGTCAACTCAAAAACCACAATTGTTTAAAAAAAAACGAAAAAGCTGATTAGCAGCAAAGGGGACGTCAAAGGCAGCCAAAGATAAGACAATGATGATAAGCTGGGGGGGACTAACTACAGAGAATGTGCTGGAATGTTTAAGAAGCACCTGCATCTTGCCAATGCCGTCTTCATTTATGATAATCAACAGGGTAAGCTTTAAAAAAAACCAAGGAAGAGAAAACTTCAGCTCCATTGAAGAAAGGATAGCAGCGGCCAACTGGCCATCGTAGTCTATCCCAAAGGAATAGGCGCCCTCTGGTGCCCTGGAGGACCGGCAGCCATTAGTGCATCACAGCTGCATTAAGGCTAGCGGCTGTCCTAAATGCCACCTGTATCCCATAATCCTCCACCGCCGGGGAATCCCAGTGGCGCATGGCTTAAAATGGGGAGAGCTAAGACGTAGTTCCTGGAAAAAAAAAAAACACACACACACACACACAAAGGGAACACTTGACGCGTAATCCTATACGTAGGTGCATCAGAACGCTCCACAGCCCTTAATGTGACGGGCCAGAAAGGATATAGAGGTTATGAAGCATAGGATAAACACTGGCATATTTACAGAAATATACATGTATAAAGGTTACAAAAAAAAAACCACAAGGATCTTACTCAGCTAGGTGAGAATGCCTTGTAGCACCTAAGCGGGCTGTGACGACACACACACACACACACACATAAACACAAACCAGTGAGAGTTCCTGGCTTCTGCCACCATTCAAGTAACAAAACGTGAAACAATGACCAACAGACAAAGATGAGGAGATGTGCAGCCCATTGAATGGGACCAGTCCAGAAAACCACTAAGCCCCCGCAGCCACCCTTCATGGGGGTGGCAGATGGGGGGGGGCACTTCTACACATCATGAGACACTCACTGTCTGAAGGCATGGAGAAGTCGTCCTGTGTGGGTGCCTCGCAGACAGGCGACCGTCTGCGTGCGTGCGAGCGGGTTTACCTATCCTTATGGGGACACAATGTCCCCATAACGTGATAAATATCCGTTTTTTTCCCTTACGGGGACCGGTTTCCTGGTCCCCATAAGGGAAAACTATTTTATAAAAATCAGTGACTGCTATGAAAAAACTAAAAATGCAAAAACTCTTGTATTTTGTTAGGTTAGTTATGGTTATGGTTAGGGCAGGGTGGGGGTTAAGGTTGTCATAGTTAGCATTAGCATTTTTCCCATTGAAATGAATGAGCGGTCCCCATAAGGATATGTTTACCCTACATGTGCGTGCGTGTGTGTGTGTGTGCGTACAACTGCATAGTTTCAATTAGGTGACCAAGTGTAGCTACCCCCCCCCCCCAGCCAAACACACTACATGGGATACACAGACACAGCAGGGGCCCCCATGAAGGCTGCGAGGCAGTACACACACACCACTCGTGCGCACGCACACAGGAATCTGTACCGTATCAGGGCAAAACTCAATGGGGAATTAAATCCAAAAAGATAAAGTAAAAATAAAATTGCAAAAGTCGTCTACAGGGCGTGACCCAGCAGGACCTGCAGGATAGCTTATTGACGGCATTAGGCCAATGTAAATTCATTGGGGGGGGGGGGGGGTTAAAAAAATGAATACGGGAGACATCGTGGTCAAAAAGCAGGCTGTCCTACTGTCAGTGTGGAAAAGACGAACTTTTCTACAGAAACGTGGCTTCTGTAGGTGATTAATGAGTGATCACGTCAGACCCCCGGGGGGGTCATCTGTCAGCCTATCACCCATCTGTCAGCCTATCACCGATCTTGTCGCTGAATAAAAGTTTTGGCTTTGAGAGCTTAAAAAAAATGTGATTCTCTGGCTAAGGAGATACTGTACACCGTCAGTGGACACTGAACACAGTAAAACAAAACACATACAAAAAAAAACCCCAAAAAAAACAGCATTTCCTCTGACAAAAGTGTGGAACAGATCAGAGTTTCAAAGGCTCACAGTGTCATAATCTTGCTTTAAAAAAAAGCCACTTTAAAAAAACCACAGCCTTCCTCCAGAGTGCTGAAGATAAAGAAAGAAAGGAGCTCAAACAAATGGAGGGGAGGGGCAGGTGGGCGGGGCCTTTCTCAGCCCCTCCCCCGCGAGTCATCTGGAGCGCTCAGGTTTGGGAGGCATGGCTGACAGAGGTTAGATGTCAGGCCCGGTAATGTGAGGTCCATGACCAGCAGGCCCGCTTATCGGCAGGAACCAGGGAGCAGATGGCAGCGGGGAGGCCAGATGTGCTGCAGGCTGATTGGTCAGTAGTGAGGGTTGGGCCTGGCTCCGCAAGACGAACCTGTCTGTCAGTCAGTCTCTCAAGTGTCTGTCAGCCTATCAGAGTGCCGCATGTATGTGTGGAGAGTCCCTCCCCCACGGTCACTGCCCCCCACCCCCGGAGCAGGTAGAGATCAGGGCAGGGAGCCGTCCTCGGGGCCCTCGCTGTCGGAGGCCGTGTCCGAGCCGGGGTCGTCCTGCGGGATGCGGCCGGGGGTAACGATGACAGCTCGCCGTTGCTCCTCCTCCGCCACCAAGGCCTTGTCCTGCGTCCCCTCGATGTGCTGGATGGCCTAAGACCGAGAACCGAGAACCAGTCAGGAAGGCGGAGCGTTCATTGGGCTTTGAACCAATGACCTTCTGGATGAGCTATCTGCTAGCCTTTCAACAGGCAGCAGAGGGTTCATCTCTCACACCTGCACAATGGTGTCCAGGTTCTGCCGTGACGTGGACGCTGTGTTGATGACCGAGGTCGGGCCCATTGTAACCACGGTTACATGATGGGGCAGTGGAGGCAACGTGGGAGCGGGGACAATAACAGTGGCGTGGTGAGTGGGGGCCGGGGGGGTTGGAGGGGTCAGCACCTGCAGGAAGCAGAGGGGGCAGGGAGACATGTTGACACACACCCAGGTAAGCTTCTATGTAACGACACACCTATAAGGTCACATAAGAGGATCCACAACCCAATTAGCTGTCAGCAACCAACAGATCTGTTGCCCTCTAGTGGGTCAGGTTGTCACTGCAGGCACTCCTATTCTGCAAGGCACTCAGAATGTGACCGGTGCTGCGCTTGTCGATGTGCGTCTAACCTGTGGGCTGCGAGGGGGCAGCTCCCTCTCTAGCTGCTCGTGCTGCTGCTGCAGCCGGAGAAGCGTCTGCGTCTGTGTCTGCATGTGCTGCTCCTGCACCTGCTGGGCGATCACCTTCAGCTTCTCGGGGTACAGGTGAGCGTCGAGGGAGCGGATCTGGAGGGACGGGGGTTTAATGACCGGGACGGTGAAACATTGGCCTTAGCTGTACGGGTTAGCATTAGCGTTAAAATTAGCGTTAAAATTAGCGTTAAAATTAGCGTTAGCTATAAAGGGTACAGGCTTCACTTCTGGGGCCCTGGCTGCCTCACCTGCTCCTCCAGCATCATACGCACTGAGCGCTCCTTGTCCAGCTGCTGCCGGAGCTCAATCATTTCCCTGCGCAGGTCCTCCGCCTTCTCCTCCTCCAGGATGTCAGGGGAGCCGATGCCCTCATCCTTTTCTTCAGCGCGCCTCCTCTTGGGGGACGAACCGCTAAATTCCTGGCCAAAAAAAAAAATAAGGGAATGAGGGAACGAATGATACAGCAGACCTGCAGATGGCGGTACTGAGGAATGTGGAGTGTCATTTAACAGAACACAGCCCAGCGAGTGAGACTGACGGGTCCCGTGTTCCTGGCGGAGAAGCTCCAGCCCAGGCAGAGGCCTTGAACCCAGACGTACCTGGATGAAGCGCTTCAGCTGAGTGTTCTGCTGCAGGAGCCGCGTCTTCTCCTGCTCCAGAGAAAAGATGTACTCCGCAGTCTGCTGGAGAATGGCTGCCTGCGGGCGCGTCGGAGGGGAGAGACGGGATCACTGCCAACTTACTGACCCAGAACAAGTAATGATAGTCAGCTTTTCAGTGTCAATGGCAAAGCAAATACATCTGTGTTTTGACCCTGTGCTGTTTTTTTTTTTTTTAAAAAAAACAACAATACATTAAAATTGCATTAGATTTGTGATTTTGTTTTCTTTATTTATAAAGTTGTGTGTTGTATAACCACTGTGCCACAGAAAAAGAACAGCTGTATAAATCACTGGAAGTCCAAAACTGCCATGACAAACTTGTTCGTGAACGTCTGACCAAAATCATACGAGCAAAACAAAAAAAACGTTTATTACGCCAGTGATGTTCCACCACCTGGGCACCTACCTTGCTGAGCTTCTCCCCGTCGCTGTGTGGGATCAGCGTCTTCAGAGACTGGAAGCCAGCGTTGATGCTCTGCATGCGGCGCCGCTCGTTGCTGTTGGCGATCTCGCGGCGAATCCGCCGCTCCTGGTCACGCGCCGTCTCCGGGGTGAGCGGGATGTTCGCCAGACTGGGGAACGAAAGGACGCACCAATCAGATCGGGCCAAAGAGGGCCGGATGGTGGGATGCGTCAGTGACATCCAATAGGAACAGCGCACGATGCGAGGTGCGGAACATCACAGGAACCGGGCACAAAAACCCACGGGAGAATTTAACATCAATCACTGCAAGTTTGGGGATAATAGTCAGAGGTGGAAATTTCAGGCCAAGATTTTGTTTCAACCCACCAGCTGAGTCCTCTGTGACTGACTCTTCATACTCAACTAGTGGGTTGAAACAAAATTTTGGTCGGGAATTTCACTTTCTGGACCTGAACTTTGCAGCTCTGGTAATAACGTTCAATGCAGCACTCAAAATTTCAAATTGATTTGTCACTAAAACACAAAATGGCCGGAATACAGCCCTATTTCCTAACATTACACCGAATATTGGAGGCCGTGCAGCCGCGCAGAAGGACTCGTGGCACTAATCCAGAGCGCAGGCAGGCAGACTGAAGAACATGGGGCTGCGTCCGCGCACGGAGGTCACTGCAGGTCACTGCAGGTCGCGAGTTTGCTGTATCAACAGAAACAGTCGGAAGCCTAAAAGAATCGGATAACATTCCTGGCGAAGCGGCCGGGCCAGATTCCTGCTGTCCCGCGCCTCGCGCTGACACCGTGCCGCGCGGTCGAGACCTCGCAGCCTACTGGGCGACGGCGTGTTAAGTGATTCTCACATCAGGTCTCCTCCTTCTGTGTAAAAGCCAAGGATCCGGCTGCCGCCGTTTGGACGGGGAGACAGAGCCCCAGCCAGCGTCGTGCCCGTAGCTTCTAATCTAAAAAAGTCTATGTTACGTGCTGCTAGTGTTTCCGATTAAAATGGATGCAAGAAGGAGTTGCAGGCCCTCTGCTGGGCGGCGTGGGCAACTTCACGGTGGAAACGGCAGCTGAGCCCATACCGCTGACTAAGCGAAGGACCTACGGTTTGTATACAAACCCAGGATAGTTGGTTCTCAATGGGAGTTCTACAGAGCGCCACTATCTGAGTGCAAATGGACAGATAGTGACTTTGTACCGTCCACATGTAACCGTTTGTCCTCACAGTGTGACAGGGAAGAAGAACACAAGAGACAGCACTGACGCAGACTCGGCGTCTGGGTACAGCTGGACCTGGGCTTGTTCCCGGACTAAATGAGCAGACAGTCAGGCTTCAATTACAGCGGTAACCATATTCCATCTGATACCCGACACTGGGGAAACTGAATTATTTGTGAATGATTGTTAGCTTAATAACAAAACTGAAGGAGAATAAAATTAATACCAGGCCAGGCTAAGGGGCCTTAAATCCTGGACCTGCATGGTGAAAGCGTGGTAAAGAAATGAGTAAAAGAGGCCAGCTCCTGCCCCGGACCTCGGGCCGAGGTGCTCCGGCATGGCCTCATTCTGAACGCTCCCACCTGGTCTCAGGCACTCAGGAAGAACAACCGAACACATTATGGGCGGGGGGAGGGGGGAGTCAGAGAGGAACTTTTAAAAAGGTGGAAAACAAATTTCCATGACCCGAGGAAAGCAATGAATCCCAAATTCCATGAAGTAGGAAAGGTCAGTTATATTGACTTTCAGGGTTTTCCAGACCGATGTCTTTACTGCTGATAATACGCGTAGGCGTCTTCAAATTGCCGGAACTTTCACTTCGCCTTTCAGTGATATCAGCTAATACTCCATTAACGCGCCACCAGCATTAACGCGCCGCCCACTGCTCGTCCAGTACAGACTACCCCCCCCTGCCCCCCCGCCCATCAGAGACACACACACAAGCGCCAGCCAAAGCTGAATATCGAGAGGAAACCCGCACATCGGGGGAGGGGGAGTCTGCAAGCTCCCCAAACACGGAGCGGGATTCAAACCACCCCCGACCCTGGAGGGTGAGGAGCCTCTGCCGTCCAAAATAAGTCTGCAGTACCGCAGCTGATGAGTACGACTCACCCAGCGGGCTCAGGTGTGGCAGACAGGCACGTGCTGACGTCGCCTTTATGAAAACTCTCTCGACTAAGAGAACAACCAGCAACACAGCATCGCTACCAGGAGACACAACAGGCAGAAACTACGGACGTACTCCTTAGCTAAACATCGCATTTGACTCTTATTAAGTTGTCTTGGTGATGCATGCCTGAATACGAACCCTAAAAGCGGCTGACTAGCTGGATTCAAACCAGAAACCTTCGGGAGCGGACCCTGCGGCCTCTGGCACTGCTCCTGGCCGTGGCTTCTCGTTTGGGTCTGAGGTTGCGGCCTCAAAACGCAGAGCAGGTGTGTTCTGTGGGCCGTCAAATAAACTGACTAGCCTGCCTAAAGTACACTGACCACATGCAATCCCTTCTGCTCCCTTCAGAGCACTGGCTGGCCAGTCACACCGCTCTGCATTAATAACTAACAAAACAGATTTGGCTGGAAATCTGCAGCGGAGCTGTTCGGCAAGCGGGCAAACAGCAAGCGGGACACACCACTTCACCGTCTTGCTGCTTTCAACCAAAATTTTAACTCTGCCAGGATTCAAGGATAAGGCAAGAAGAAAGTCTGGATTGCTTTTAAAGACCCACAAACATGGAAAGGATAAGATCTGACCACAGCATTCACACCATCTCATCATGCATTCTTTCAAATAAGCTGTCACCAACATTATTTCTAGTCACCAGTATGTTAGTCTCTTCCGTTTTGGATACCGAAGCAAAGTACAAAACTTTAATTGAGCACTTTATACGTGTCACTGCAGAAAGTATTCATGCTTCAAGAAATCCACCGAAAGCTACAACCCGAAACTGTTGCCAAAGTATTAAGTTATTTTTCCGTCGTTAAAGAGCACACGTGTTCAGGATACATCCACACGTTCAGGGTATATACACACGTTCAGGGTATATACACACGATCGGCGCGGACTATACACGCTCCCCCTGCACAGTGACAGCTGTTCCCGCATTTTCTGCCCGATAGTGAGAGCGAAGCAGAGCCCTCAGCGCAACCTGGTCGGTCCGATGGAAGAACCACATTTCCCAGAATGCTCGCTGGCTGTGGGCCTCCCACCCCGCCCTCCCCTCCGCCTCCCTGTCTAGCAGGGGGTGCGGACGCTTAGACAGGCCTGCTCGTTTATACACACCCCCTTTTATGAAAAAGACAACTTAATATATCTCCATTCGTCGGCACAGAGCATTCTTTAGTGCCGATCCTCATTTCAGAATGTGGCCGTTTACTCGACAGCTTCCCAGACACGATCTAGTGAAATGCCCCAGCCGAGCGCTCCGCCATTAAAACAATGCGACTCCGCTTCCTCTACGCCTGTCCATGCGGCAGCATGGCAGAGCTACGGACATAATAGACGCAGCGCAATTCGGCGTGCAAAGTGCTGAAATGTGACCTTCGACGTCCATGTTAGCCTGGGTTTTAAAAGAGGTTCGGTTTCGATCAGATTTCCCCCTTAGCACGCGCTTGATTCGAGGGGGAAACGCGACCGTGGCATAAGGAGGAAGACGACGCCAGATCGTTTACTACTTCAGCACACGCCACAAGCATGGCCGCACTGCCCACAATAACTTCACAGCGCGTAACTAACGTAGCAGACCGCACAGGATACATGTCGCTCTGCCGCAACACTCCATCATCTCAACTGAAGAATGTGATCTAATCATCAACGAAAAATTACTAAAAAATAATCTATAAATCGTTTATATAAAGAAAAACAACAGCCGCCTCCGACTAGTCTTACAACAGAACAGCAGCGTGGAGTGCCTTAAACCACGTGGTTTATGTTTGCTGGACACAAAATGTATCGATTTCACAAAAAAATTGACTAAGTAACAATAACATGATACACCCTTGTATTTGCTACATAGGACCCATTGCATTATTTGTACAAATAAATCAATCTTAATCAAGGCAATAACTGTCCCGCTCATGGGGTATCGTTCGTGTACACAATAACATACAAATGAAATCAAGCATGTTGTCTCACCGCTTTCGCGTTGCAGACACCAAACGCTTAACAGTTCATTAAAGAAAAAACACCCATTTGTGAAATATGCAATTAGTCGGCGCATACACACCTACAGAGACCCCCGATCACCTCTTTTTCCGTTTTTCTGAAATGTTGCAATGAGGGCACCTTCGGAGCTGGCACCATGAAATACTCCATGCTTTTTTCTCCAGTTTTGTGTCCTCGATTCCTCCTTTCTAATTTTTTGTATTTCTTTAGGTGCGTTTCAGTCGCGTGGAAACGCCCGCGCATACACAGTGAATGATTTTCACTTATAAAAATATTATAATTTTCCTTGTCTGTGCATATGTATGAAGTCCACGGAGTTGTAATGTTACTCTACTCCCAGCTGATGGGGTTTCCTCGGTGTGTGTGTGTGGCGCTCTCTGTCTCCCTCCCTCCCGCTCGATCTCTCTCTCCTCTCTCTCCCTTTCCGCATGTACGCCTATGTGTGTATTTGCAGCTGATCGGATGTCTTTCAAGGCGGGAAACAGCTGGTCGGTATCACGCAGCTCACTACGAAAAAGCCTCCTTCCGCAGAATGAGGAATTGCATGTAAACAAAGGGCTGCTTAAATCCAACCTTCTATTACAAGATTTACAGACCATAGCAAGCAGTTATAAAATTGAAACTGCAACGTAACAGAAGTCATTACAGCAACGCAATACACAGCCTCGCGTTAATCTCAATCATATGTTACTAGCTAGCTAAAAGAATTGAATGCTAGTTGTTCAGGAAGGCAGCACGCTTTTTTTTCTACATACTGTCGACTGCTTCATTTCCCTTTTTCTACTCCAGTGAGCAGAAATGTGAATGGTAGCGTGGTGCAAGCCCGTGCAAGGGCGCGAGCTCTGATCTACAGTCGCCACTATGAAGTGAAGCAGCGGGATCAGCTGACGAGTTGGCAGGGGTTGCAAAAACAGCAACGCGTCGGGGAGGTGGCGGGGTAGCGAGGGGGGAGGGGGACCCGGAGAGAGGCTGACATTGAAACAGCTGAACTTGTGCACCATTTTGGGAATATGGAAGTAGGAGGAGAAAAAGACGGAGTTACCTAATCGCCACTCATGCCTTGCTGGAACGAACGGAGCGCGTACTAGATAAACAGAAACAAAATGGTAGCAGTGAACATGCACCCGGAAAGGTTTCAAAGGGTTTATAGCGAAAGCAATGTGCGTGACACGATCGTAATCGGCGAACATAAATGCAACGAAATCGAACCTTCCTTGACTGTGTTTTCAGAACTATAACAACACACTATTTCCTTACATTTGTAAGAAATGAAATAGCAGGAAATTTGTCATAATAATTTAATAATATTGCAGATGTTACGTGTGCCCATACTTTCTGCATGTGGAATTGTTTGTTTATAAAAACAGCACACAAATGTCCGACGCATCCAGATATACATTTATAATAAATACCAGTTTTAGTATGTCTGTGGTATCTTAGAATATATTCGTGTCAAACAATAAATAAAGTTACACGTCTTTTAAGGGTGGTGTCTCGTCATTTCAGAGGGTCGTCTGAAGACACGGGAGGTGAGCGTTTGGGAGCCCCAAAACCGGTATCGGGGGGGTCAGACACTGCTCTCGGCGTCCAGCTACGAAGACAGCATGGAGGCTTCTTATGAGCGATGCCCAATCTGCCCTCCTTCGTAATACTTACAATACATTGATAAAACTTCTACCGCAAAAAGTAAGAGTGCGTTACTCTCAACAACAGAACGAGATCAATTTAAATGCATTAAGTACATCCGCATAAAATAGCGTTAGACAATGACTGTGACCTGCTCCGTCCCAGCACCTCAAATCTCTAAACGCGGCCGTCTGCGTCCGCCACTCGCAGAGGAGCAACGACACCAGAGGGGGCGCTATGACTCTCTGAGCTTCACGCGGACGCCTTGGCGCGTGCTCCCTGTCCCCTGAAATCTTAACTTCGTCACGGCTCCTCTCGCCGTCTTCCGATTGATCTTCTCCTTCGTCGAAACGGCCATTCCCCCAAACAACGGCCTCAGCATTTTGGCGCATTTAGTTGGGTTCACTGAACACGCATGAACCCGCTATGACTTTGACGTAACTCTCGCAGGGTGCTTGTCCTTCTGGGGTGCAAAACACGTGGGTTCGTCTGTAACGCAGCAGATTTTTTTGTTTGTATAGACAAAACGCATGTTTGCTTCTAAGCTGAAAGTCTTACAGCAACATACAGCTCTACCACATGAGCTATGAGCTTTTCACAACCCCAACTTTGTCACTTGCTGTTCTGCTCTGAGGGCGCCATCATCTGCAACCCACGTACTGGCCTCTGCGTGTGTGTCTGGTGGTTGACCGTTCTCAATCTTTGGCTCAGCGACATAATGGACTTCCTTGCATTTGGCCTTTCCACTGCTGGCTTCTCCCGAGATAAAGTACTGTCACCCCGCACTACCTGTCATTCTGGCCGCCGGACACCAGCACTGTGTTTCTGAGATATTCACCAGCTGAGGGTCACCTTGCAGCAGAGAGCACTGGGGAGTTCAGAAACCCCATGTAAGACACCTGTAGTGATTTACTGCATCGTCATGTGGGTGCGATGGACAGAAAGGATGTTGCTGACTGTGTTTTTGTTCTGACATCCGCCTCTGTATAAGAAAACCATGAAATATTTTATGGACAAACCATTCTTCCCCATCAACTTTTACTGCAATGTGTCAGGGTCTGATTCATTAAACTATTCACCTCAGCTATTGTCGTTGTGCAAAATGAGTTCGACCTCTGCATTGCTGTATTGTAGCAGTGTTTACAGTAACAATTAGTAGCAGTAACTTTGACACACATCTGTACCCTAAACCACCATTGACGATTTTATTGTAACTATTCACGGTTAATGTGTGCAATTAAAGCAAAACCAAGATAAAAATCGCTCTTCCGCCATAAACCTCAATCCATACAGTTACGGCATGAGACCAGCGTTGTCGCTATTATGCCATCTGGTGGCCAAACGCAGTTGCTACGCGCGTTCATGAGCGTTAATATTCATATATGTTTTTCATTTCTCTTGACAATTCAAATGCCACAAAATATAAAACCAAAAGGTGTAGATGCGTGATTTAGGTCTGGCTAGTATCTGCTCTAGCATTATGAAGAGTATAGATCGCTCATTTCTCTCACTAAGATCCATCAATCTGCATTGCACTGAACCTCACAAACTGTGATGATTACAGTACCAGCGTGATGTATCGGTTTAAACCTCCGATAGTAATACAAATGCCCGATGGATCTGTAGCGGAATTCACCCACCCTCTAAGCCAGGGGTGGGCAATCTTACCCGAAAAGGGCCGGTGCATATGCTGGTGTTTGGGGTGGCCAGCCTTATCCTCAAAGGGCCGGTGCATATGCTGGTGTTTGGGGTGACCAGCCTTATCCGCAAAGGGCCGGTGTGTATGCAGGTTTTGGGGACCTTTAGGTCAGCTCTTCAAACCCAAGTGTGAGGACTCTTCAGCCAATCAGTCCTCTAATTAGTGACCTAATTAGGGAATTGCAGCGAAAACCAGCATACACACCGGCCCTTTGCGGATAAGATTGCCCACCCCTGCTGAGTGGCAGAGCTAGACTTTTATTTAAGGGGGGGGGGGGGCAAAGGGTGAGCAAGGGTTTCTCAGAGGGGTCCATATAAATATGATAAACGAAGGGGAAAATATTTTATTTATTTATTTAAATAGATTAATTAAATTAATTAATCTAGGCAGCTAATTAAACCCTCACATTACAGTATAGTGAAGTATGACATGCATAGCCTGCTTATATGCAGTAGAAAACTAATGACTGGTTCTCCACATATACACTTACCACACAGACTTCAGGCAAGGGCTAGCTTTGCTAAAAAAAATAAAACAACACTATAATTCAGCATGTACACTAAAACAAACAAAAGGCTCGTGGCTAATTTAAACGAGACATGGAGCAGACAGTGCGCAACGCTTTCATGCTGCTATTTTGTGACCATTAAGAATGTAATGCAATGTAATATGTTATAAAAACCTGCTTAACTCCTGCTGTTATCAATACCGCGGGTGTGTTTTGGATCATGTAGGAACGCGCGCGGCTGCCAGAGCTTTTAGCCAATGACATGTCAGTAAGCAGCGCGCGCAGGGTACTGCTGCGTCGGGATGCCTTCAGGGGCTCTCGGAAATTACAGTTTTCCGCTCAAATCTTTGCCCGATCTCCTCATTGGTATATTTTAATGTTTACCATTTCCAGCTGGGTGGCACTGGGGGTGGCAAGGGCTCTGTTGGGGGTAGCAATTGCTGCCCCTTTCGGCTCCGCCCCTGCACCCCTGCTCTAAGCAGTAATCCTGATCAATATTATAAGGGTTCGCAACCCCCAACGCCGGAGCCGTAATGCAACAGGTGTTACCCTCCGTGCCTCCCGGAAATGGAAGCGTTAGCATTTAAATGTTACTTAAATGTTACAGTCACTTAATATTTATGGGCCAGTGACTGGGCTCGAGCTCCGATCTACAGTTGCACAGGGGCAGTAAGGAATAAGCATTTCCAAGCATCATCACGTTCATTAGGCCAGTGGTTCCCAAACTTTCTCTGCAGGGCCCCCCTTTTCTAGATAGGAACATTATTGAGCCCCCCCCCCCCA
>JAODJU010000045.1:10950490-10966349 GCA_026776725.1 Gnathonemus echidnorhynchus | reverse complement strand
GGGGGGGGGGGGGGGGGGGGGGGGGGGGGGCGGTTCATCTCTCGCTCTCTGTTTCTGTCTCTCTTAGCATTCCACTGGGGCAGTAAATATTTACTTTTGCCGCAAGGTCCCTCCAAGGCTGAAGCCAGGGGCGTCAGGAGGCCGCCACGTAGATTCCCCGGAGATCTCGGGTGCGAGGGTGGGGCCGCTGTGAGGTCAGCGCAGCGCCACCCGTTTGCCACGGGGAGTTCGGTGCGGGATGCATGATGGGTAACATGCACATCGGAGACCTTCCCCAGGAGCACCCCCCACAGTAATTGGCTGTCAGTGCTGACAAGGCACTTAGGACCGCCCCCACCCTAACAACACGAACACCGTTCAGGGCGCCCAGAAAGTGCCACTTAGGGACAGAGGCTGCCCCCCCTCTCGGTACAGGACCCACCCACAGGAGAACTGATTCCCGGCAGGAGTATTCGCTTGTGCAGACATGCAGATGCAGATGGAGAGTGATGATGAGGGTGGTGACACACTGTGCTTGTGGCTCGCATCTGTATGTATGTCGGGTGTGGGGGGGAGCTGTCCTCTTTCATTTAAATAAAACAAATTTTAAAACACCCATATCTTCCTGTCCTTAACTCCTACTGTTGTGGTACTGTCAACAGTCCCCATCGCTGCTGGGGGGGCATGAAATGGTTTTGTGAATAGAAGCATGAATGGCGAAACACAGCAGTGGGGGGAGGGAGCACTAAATGGGGACAGGACCAGCTGCCATTGCCCCCCCCCCCCGTGTTCAGACACACACACAGAGCTGCAATACCTGCTGTGTTATGATGCTCTTAGAGCTAGAGTTAAACTTACACCCTCCGGTGTTAGAGTTACACTCTCCAGTGTTAGGGTTACACTCTCTGGTGTTAAAGGGATCAGCCAGGAAACCAGTAAGGAGGGTTATGTACACGGATGTGAGGCCATGCCTCCATGGCGTCTTGCCACCTGCCCGCACGGCAGACACGGCTTCGGCGGACGCCCATGCCCACAGAGTGAGCTGCACACACAGGAATCACACCCAGGGCGCCAAGACGCAAACGTAACTCTCGCATGAGTGAGCAGCATGACAGCCCTTTCTGCACCTTCAAATTAGACTGTGTCCCTTCATTGGGGGGGGGATGGGAGCTGGTAGCATATGCTAGTTAAAACCTGGACATTCACTGGAATTCACCGGAACAGAGCAAGCTTTGTTGGTACATGGAGGGAGCACTGCTGGAACAGGGCTGCCTTTAATGGCTTGAAAAGGAGGAGGGTGCTTGTTTAATGGGGGGGTGATAATTGGCCCCAAGACCCCCCACACCCCTCAGGATGGGGGCCAGGCACTGCCTTCAGGGCCTGCAGCTGGGGGTGCGGGCGCTGAGGGGTGTACGTGCCCCTTCCTAATTGCACTGACTGGTTTAGATTTGATAAGGGCCTGAGAGGCTCGTAAAGGCGGTGGTGGGGGGGGGGGCAGTACTTTCCACATGGCTGGCTCACAAACAATCACACTCACACATGGACTGTGTAGTTCAGACCAAAATAAACTTCTCTGTATACGTAAAGCATTAAGGCACGAGTAGGCTTCACGATGACAGGCAATGACAGCGCCACTGTGTGGCCTCTGAAATGCACATGCACACACTGGATGGGGCCTGAGGACGGCCACACAGGCTGAGCGGCTCCGAGGCTGTGCCATAAATGACAGGCTAGCATGCAGCCCCGAAACACGTAACGACTAAGTGAGCGATCTTCTGTTTAGCCAATGTGAGGACAGATAAACATAGAGGAGACATGGCTTCACCTTCTGAGGCTTTAACTCGCTTTAACACAGACAGATGACAAGCCCCTTCTGATCACAACCATAACGTAACCTACCACCACGGCAAATGAGAGCCAAACGGAGGTCCTCCTGTATCCCAGCATGCCCCGCAAACACACTAGAAAGTGCTTCCCCCCACCTGAATAATCAGAAAGCGGCGAGCGTGACGGATGGCAGACCAGGCAGTGAGGACATGGTGGTCACCCCCCGGGGGGAGCCGTCAGGAATGAGGAAATGCGACACAGCTGGCTGCCAACAAAAGCACACAAAGAAGTGATTCTGGCTCAGCAATAACGAGATGCTTCGGCGTCGCATCGGCAGGTGACAGGCCCCAGCGGCCCCCAAGAAGCTGTTGGCTAAAGCGACCAATAGCTACCGACCAAAACCCGCCCCCGCCGAATCGAACCCTGTGACCCCCCCCCCACATTCCACATTGTTGGCATCCTTGTCATTCCTGCACATCAGCATCCTCCTCCGGAAGCTGGACCTCCTCCTAATGCCTTGTCGCCCTGGGCAACACCTTGCGGGATTCTCCGTGCTCCCGCCTAGACCCTCACGATCTGCTCCCGTTGCCCCCACCGTGCCACAAAAAAAGGCTGGGAGGGGGAGATGGGGTCTGTTTGGGCTTCACGCAGCATCTCTGTTACTGTACAGGACAGTCGGCGTGGGGGGGAGGTTGTAAGCGCGTTACGGTAACTGAGCTGTCCGGATATGAAGATGCCTGCATACTCCGAGAATGTGGGGGGCGGGGGCAGGGTGGGGAAAGGAGACACGAGACAGGAGGAAGTGTGATGGTAACGCACTCCAGGCACGCGGCCGGGGCGGCTGGCCACCCAGACGTGGCAGGGAGGGGGGGGAGGCTTTGTCTCACAGAGAAGGTGCTCCAGGGCCAAAACACACACACACACACACACAGAGCGAAACACAAACAGAAACCGGGGCCTGCGTGCCTGTCTTGTGAAACTGCACCACTAAAGTGCACTTAAGAGACTTCAGACTGTACATTCCTGTGCTGCCTGTGGAGGCCAGCGATGGACGCAGAGACAGTGTAACTACAGGAAAGGCCTGTAGGGGGCTCCCTGCCAGACCGGGCACAGCCCAGCACAGCCTGACACACACAGCACCGACAGTCAGAACCGGCAGCGGCTAAACCTGAACTGCAACTCTGTCAGTCTGTCTGTGACTTGCTGTGACCCCCCCCGCCCCCCCAGGCCTCTTTTCTGCCCTGTAGGCGTTTGCTGCCTGACATGGCATGAAGCAGGACGCCGATACCTGTCTGACTGGTCCTGTGGTCACACACACACACACACAGACACAGACACACACACACAGACACACACACAGACACACACACACACACAGACACACACACACAGACACACACACACACACAAAGGATTATGGCGCTAAGGTCAGACCCCCCACCGCCATCCAGTAGCCCATGGGGGGGTGGCTCTCTGGGAGCAGTTTGCAGCACTTGCTGCTGGACCACCGTGTCGCCTTCCCAGCATGCCTAATCTCCCGTAGATACAAAGTCAACAAAGCATTTAGACGACAGAGGTTAATTCAAAGGGCTAAAGTGCGGTTTAAACTCCTCCTTGATTAATTTCTGTGGCCCTCGGGGGGGGGCAGGGTGGCCACAGTAAGGCTCTGAATGGTTGTGCGACCTTCATGCCCCCACACGGGCACCTGCAGAGCCGATAAGGTGGACTGTCACGTCTTTAGAGAGGTGCTGGACTGTTTCATCACTGTCTATGGTACCTGTTAGCTAAAGCAGCAGAGGACAGGAGCTTGGACAGATGGATCTGCTCAGCCACTAAATGTTAAGTTAAAGTTTAGATTTAACAGCAGAAAATTAAATTAAATTAAATTAAATTAGAGCAGCATCCTGCTTGCTCATAACTGAAAAAATCTCCAGGGGAATCTCGAGTCAGTATTCCGCGCGGCCTGGGGAGGAATCCGCCGCTACAAACCTCTCACTCGGGTTTCCCCCGACGTCGGGATTCTGTCTGCCGTCCCGGAAAGCCACAAATCCCAAACAACTGTGGCCGTCCCCTGCCTCTCAGAAAAACAGATCTGAGGGATGCTGCCAGTGCTGTTTGTGGTGTGCGAATCGGCCTGGCTCCCTTACACTGCAGTCCGCAGAGGAATCCTCTGTGCTGCACTTCAAATGGACCACTACAGAGACGCGGGGCCCCCGTGTAGCCATATGGCCCTCAGATGGGGCCCGTCAGCACCGGCCCCTCACACCCGCAGCTTCCTGCTCTCCCTCCTCCGCAGGCAGCTTCCACCAGGCAGTGTGGAGCGCAAGGACGGGAACCTTTGGAAAGTCTCACCCCGATTTTCACCCCACCGGTGAAAACACAGTCTCTAATGTGATGGGCCGAGGGCAGGGTGCAGGCCCCCCCTGCACTGGCCGCTACGTGACACCAGGTGACTCGTGAACCCGGCGACCGAAAGCTGCCTGTGGCCTGTGGCTCCTCATCCCCCAGCAAGTCGGGGGGGTCCTGCCTGAGCACAGGCACAGCACAGGTACAGCACAGGCACAGCACAGGCACAGGCACAGCACAGGAACCTCGCACGGATTCCCCACATACAGAGTGCACGTGCCGGCCACATGTCTCAGCGCGCGATGTCACGTAGTGGACCCCCCCCCAGTCACCCCGCAGGCCCCTCACTCGCTCCCCCCTGCCCCTTCCCTCACCTCACCTGATCTGTCCTGCTCCCCCCAGTTCCCATTATGTCTCTCTCCAGTCCTCACACCCCACTTCAGATATGGAGACAGTGGTTTGTTGGTCTGTGCTGTCATGGTGAGGGACAGTCCTGTGGCATTGTGGGTAACAGGCTCCAGCTGTACAGAGAAGGGTACAGCTGGGGGGGGGGGTGTAGCATGGGGTTTTGGGATGGGAGATGGGACACCAGAGGTCCCCCCTCAAGCTGGAGCTGCAGTGTGTTCCAACCCCATGGATTTCCTACACCCCCCACCCCCCAACTGCTGCCAGTCCAGCCCCCTCCCCCTCCCAGCCTTGCTGACGGAGCAGTCCCTGTACCTCCCTGTTTTCTTTTCCCTTATGAATGGAGAGTAAAAATAAAGCCTTCCTTTCATCCTTTCATTCCTTCATCTCTCTTTTTCTGGGGGGGGGGGGGGGGTAAAGGAGGGGCCGCTGCATACCACATTGCACTGGCAGTTAAGCGTGACAAAAGCCAACGTGCCAAAGGAGCTCGCCATCTGAGGTGGGGCGGGGGGGGACCAGAAACCAGAAACAGCTGGATTTCAGGCTGTCAGTGGGTGGAGTGAAATATGTCAAACAGAGTCACAGGGCTCACTGGACCCCAGCCAAGGCTGCAAATCACCGACGCCCCCTACAGGCTGCCTGCTGCTCCGCTTTCATCCCCCGGGGTGCCACGGATTGGGCGTGACGGAGAACGAAACCACTGCAAGCAGTGCATGGGTATTCGCCTGAGGGATAGAGGCCAGAGTGACACCAAATGAAGGACAAAACACGAGAAGACACGGAACCTCACACCCACATGGAACAGTCCAGTCTGATCCTGTCTTCCCAGGGAGACGGGGGTGTGTGATTGAAGTTAAGTAATACTAAACAAACAGCAGCCTGGGGGTGCTGCAGGCTGGGTGCCTTCCCCCAGCTCAGAATGCAGCAGTGCAACTGCTGGCAAAAACTGACATGGCAGAACCTCAGATGAGACCTAGGGCCACCATGGAATCAACAGCCAATCACAGAGCCCAGCTTAGGAGGGCTACCATCGAGTCAATAGCCAATCACAGAGCCCAGCTTAGGAGGGCCACCATGGAGTCAACAGCCAATCACTGAGCTTGGCTTAGAAGGGCTACCATCGAGTCAATAGCCAATCACTGAGCTCGGCTTAGAAGGGCCACCATCAAGACGACAGTCAATCACAGAGCCCGAGGGCCACAAGAAGGACCACTGTCAGGTGACCCTGTGACTTCACGTTCAGGTCAACGAGGGGATTATCGGGAAGAAAGGGGGGCCACACAGCAGAAGGAATCGCGACGGCAGCACTTTCTGGGACGTCAGGAAAACTGGCCTTGGAAACGCTGAACAGCGGCACCTGAGCAAAGGAACGAGTCTTTGAGTCTTGATGCAAAAGCTCATGAAACTTAACCTCCCTATGAACTTAAAATATGAAACCCCTCCATGGAGCTCTTATCAACCCCGGGGGGGGGGGGGGCAGATGCAGAGTCTGGCTGAGCCACAGATATACGAGAGGACAAACAGGTCCACCCCCCCAGACTCAAGGCCGGGCCCAAACCTCAGACCCAGGGCTGATAAACTGCTCAGACCCCCCACCTCCTCTCACTCCCTCTCCTGCTCAGACCCCCCACCTCTCCTCACTCCCTCTCAGCACCCCCTTGTAGTGTGACATCACACACCATGAATTATTCTTTAAGGAAAGAGCCGCAGACCGCGCATGCAGAGTGACCCTGAGCAAAATAAGCAGTTAGGGGGCCGCGGGACGGGCGGACAGGGACCGCGCGCAAAACGGACGGGCGGACAGGGACCGCGTGTGGGCACACCGACTCGGTCTGTCCATTGTTTGTGTTTATGACACTTCCTCCACGTTCCCTGGGGGGGGGGGGGGATAGGAGAGCAGGCGCATTCCTGAAGGCCGGCTGGCTTCCACGCGCCAGAGAGCCTGTCATAAACGCAACTCCCACTGGGATGCCGAGCAGAGTGTGTGTGTGGGGGGGGGGGCGTGGGTGGTGGGTCTCTGAGGTAGTTTACAGCTGGTGTTTACAGGAAGGTTTTTGGAGTTTGACCCCCGACAACCACAGGCAGCAAACAAGTGGGGTACCAGCAGCGGAGTCGGCATGGCGACGGGGTCGGCCCAGCGGTGTTGTCGGCATGGCGATGGTGACGCAAACTGTAATGGTTAAATATTCAGCGGTGGCAAATGTTTATTCCACAGTGTTTATGGGAAGGAAAGGTCCTGGTGCATTATGGGAGGCCGGTTTCAGGGCTGCTATGATTACTGAGTGGCTTCGGGCTTGTGGTTCAAACGTAAAACAGGCACAATAAAATTAAGTGTCAATTAATTTAATAATTTAGCACTTTTTTGTTTAATTGAAAAATAAAGCATATATACATATATAATTCAGATAAATATTATTTATTTTGAAGATGCCTTTATCCAAAATGACACACACCGGAGAAAGCAGAGTCAGTCGCTGCAGCAGCTGGGGATTGGGTGGTTCCTCAGGGACCTGTTGCCGCTTACAGGCATGACGTCCTAAACCGTACTGAGCCCCGCACCATTTAAATTTAAATGCACTGCTTGATGGATGCTTGCATAGACTGACTTTTCCGCCTCTTCTCAGTCTCTCTTGTATGTTGCCCACCATGTCTTCTAATGTGCCTTTGCTCCTGCTTTGCAGGCGAACCAGCCGCCAGCGGCACCATGAAGCTCTTCCTCCCTGTCCCGCTGATCTCCTTCCTGCTCCTCATCCCGGCCGGCACACTGGAGGGCACCTGTCCCCAGCATTGCAGCTGCCCGACCTCCATGTCCATCTTCTGCAGCCGTCGGCGCTCCTCCGTCATGCCCCGGGGCCTGCCCCCCACCATCAGCAACCTCTACGTTTTCCAGAATGGAATCGAGATGCTGAACCAGGAGGACTTCTTGGGACTGAACAGCCTGGAGATGCTCGACCTTAGTCAGAACAGCCTGGCTGAGGTTCTGGACGGCACCTTCTCTCTGCTGTCCTCGTTGCACAACTTGGACCTGTCCTCCAACCAAATAACACACATCTCCCAGCATAGCTTCTCTGGGCTACTCCTCCTGGAACGGCTGTATCTCCACAACAACCAGATCAAGAACATCCACCCAGCCGCCTTTGACAAGCTAGACAAGCTACTAGAGCTCAAGCTGCAGGGGAACCAGCTGGTGGTTCTACCTCCACTGTACAAGCCCAGCTTGCTGCTCCTGGACCTCAGCTACAACCCCATCCAACCTCCAGACCCTACCGACCTGCAGACACCCAACCTGGAGACCCTGAAGATGGCCGGCCTGGGACTGACCAGTCTGAGCGAGGAGCTCATGGCCATGCTGGGCAACCTGCATAGCCTGGACATTTCTGATAACCGTTTGAGGGCCGTGCCCCCGGCCATTTGGGAGGCGCAGGGGCTGACACAGCTCAACCTGTCCCGCAACCCAATGGGCCTACTGAAGGCCGAGGACTTCCAGAACTTAGAGATGTTGCAGAACCTGGACATCAGTAACCTCAACCTGCAGGGCTTCCCGGAAGGATTTGCCGAGTTCCTGCCCAAACTCGAGGTCCTGACGGTGGCTGAAAACCCCTTCAACTGCCAGTGCTCGCTAGCCTGGTTCCCCGGCTGGCTGCGGGGCCGGGACCTTCAGCTGGGCAGGACACAGGAGACCCGCTGTCACTTCCCGCCACTGATTGCCGGGAAGCTGCTGGAGAATCTGGATCACGGTAGCTTTGGCTGTCCCACAACCACCACCACCACCACCACCTCCACAGCCAGGAGAAGCACACCCCAGCCGCAGCCAGTGACCACTCGTCCCCCCACTACGCACGGCATCCCCCCACCACCTGCCAGCAACAAACCCTCTACCAAGACTGAGATCTACGTCCCACCCCCTGTCCCGGCCTCCCCCAGCAGCGCCATAGATGCCGAACCCAGTCTACACTTCTGCCCTTCGAAGATCTGCCTGAACGGGGGCACGTGCCAGCTGGACCAGCGCGGGAACCTGGAATGCATCTGCCCGCGACAGACGTCGGGAACCTACTGTGAAATCATCGAGGACCCGCCGCCGCCGGACATCTCGGCATTGGAGCCCGACATCATCCCCCGTGAGGTCACCGGCACCACCATCTTGCTGGACCTGCACCGCTACGTAGAGCTCCGCCCATCCATCAGCGGTGTCCGGCTGACCTACAGTAACCTCTCGGGGCCCGACCGGCGGCCCCTGCATCTGAACGTGCCCGCCACCTACCAGGAGTACACTCTGCGTGGCCTTCGGCCCAACTGTACCTACTCAGTATGCGCCAGCCCCCTGGGGGACTCCAGCGGCCGGGACAGCTTCTGCACGGAGGCGCGGACCGCCGGCCTGATGTACACCAGCCCGAAAGCCCGGCTGCATGGCACCCAGCTCACCACCACCCTGGTGCCCGGTCTGGTCGCCCTGGCACTGGGTGTCATCTTGGCAGTGGTGGTAGGCGCAGTGTGCTACCTGCGCAGGAGACGGGCCAAAGAGCACGCCGACTTCAGCTGCGAGCCGCTGCCCCTGGAGCTGGAGGGGGTCAAGGCCGACCCGGACAGCGGGCCACTGCCGCAGAAACAGCCAGAGGTCACGTCGACTCCAGCGGCTGTGCGGAGCAGCCTGGAGTATGAGCTACCGCTCATGCAGGCCCACTGCACGGCCAACAATAATGCGCCGGCTTTCAAACCCTCCTACTTGTGACCTTCGGCCCATTTCGGGACGCCACCCAAAAGCGGCGGTCAGCTTCTCGTCTTACTCGGTCAGTAGCACAAAAGGCGCCGAGATGCCGCTGTGGCGGAGAAGTCGGGAGAGAGGTGAGGGAGACATAAACATTAACCAGGACTGAAGAAACGCCCGACTCAGTCACATGCAATCAGTATGGACTCTAAAGGACCCTACCAGGGTGTCCCTGAGGTGCCTGTCTCTTCACAAGTACTTGCCTCCTGCTCGCCGTGTGGTCACGCACCGTGTTCCTACGGGCATGTCGCCAGGGCGGCACCTTCTGGGAAAGACCCGGGTGGGCAAGGGCGCCTGTGAGGCGGAGTCTGAAGCCGGCAGCTGGCTCTCACCCATGTAACACTTTCACTCACCCTCATTAAGGGCGGGACCTGCACTGAAGGCGAGTTCCCGACTGCCCGCGTCTAAGGAAGCGGAACCATTACCAGCAAAGTAAAGATCAGAAGCAGCTCAGCACTATCTAAAGGGCGTTGACCCTAATCAACGTCATGTGATCGGAATGAAGGGGTAAATATTAAAAAAATAAAGAGGTAAACTCTTGGACTTGTTCGACCTTAGGGTTATCTAAAGGTTACCTTTTTGAGTATATTTGGAGTATTGTGCTGTTTTCTCTTACCCTTAAGATCTGACTGTTACCTGCCCCTCTTGCTTGTAACTTAAGGCACTAATCAGTAGATTAAACTCTAGCAGGATTAAGACCTGCCCGTGTGACGAAGTACATCAGTCTGTTACACAAACGGCATCCTGTTTGAAGGGAGGCGGGACTCTGCATCCCTGAAACAACACCCCCCCCCAGAAAAAACCATAAAAACCGACAGAAATCACACAGAAATCCTCAAAGGCCTTGTTTGTTGTTTCTGTCACAGTGAATTCAGTGAATTTTCCTCCCAGAACCACAGCTTGTGAAAAGCTCTGACCCAGCTGGCTAAGGCGGCAGCAGCACAAGTGGACTCAATCTCCCAGCATGCCGCTGTGTGACAGCATCACAGCCTCGCAGGGAGGAGGCCACGCCCACATGTATGCAATGTGCGTTTAGCCCGTCCCCAACGGGGGCAGAGGAATTCAGAGTGCCACAAGCGAGCAGAAGCTTACACGCCAGCAGCCATTTTACTGGCAGAACCTGCACCTAGAACCTGCTGTAATGAGACAGAGAGACCTCCACTCCCACAGAAAGGCCCAGAAAGAATGATCTTCCCACGCACAGCATGTCGAAACTCTGAAAATGAGCCTGCAAAGAGCCTTAAAACATAGTTCACCACTGTGCGGGTACCACACATAAATCATTACATTAAAAATAAGAACAAGGTGAATACAGCCCCCCCCCGGTGTGTGTGTGTTTGCCGACACCTCCACACACACACCGCTTAAGCAACAGCTGGAAGCACAATGCAAAATGCTGCAGCCATAGAGACAACCTGATGTTTGTCACTAGTGTGTGTGTTTGTGGAGTCTGAGGGAACCTCTGTGTGGATCCCCCAGGCAGACTTTCGGGACCCTGCAGTATTTTGAGGGCCCCTGACAAAAAGGGGCCCCTGACCTGGGATGGGGAGCGAGGAACGGAGGGGAAAGGGGGCAGCTTCATTCTCCACGAAGGAGCTGACGGTTTGCCTCAGGAGCCAAGGGGTGGAGGTGCCGGGGTCAGGAGGAGGGCAGTGTCTGGCTGGCCTGAGGAGTGTTCGTACTGTTCCAGCACTTGCCCTGGGGTCAAGCACGTCCATTCGGGACTGGCCTGGGTGACACCTCCCTTGAAGAACCCCCATTAATCAATAGCACAAACCAGTGGAGTGTTTGGCAGGGAGGGAGCAAAGACATGGACCGTCTGTGGGTCACTGAGGACGGGATTAGGAAAGACTGCCATAGAGATATTAGCCTCTAGCGTCAAGCAAATGTGTGAAGGACAGAAATCAAACACACACACAAAAATGTAGCTCCAACTGGAATCACTATTATCACGGCGTGAGGGATTGAAAATATGTGAAATATTTTCAATAAGCTGAATTTTTTTTTCCCTGTTTATTTTGGGAAGCCGTTTTACTTTCTTTCGTCGCTGCCTTACTGTCCGTCCATATCGTTTTAGCGAAAACGTATTTTGTAAGAAACGCGCAAGTAAAAAAAAGCAATAAAAATGTGAAAACCAAACGCCGCTGTCAGGTGTTTTTCTTTAATATCCCTGGTAACTGGGCGTACTGGGCAGCCAGCAGGGGCTGGTGTGTAGGAGCGAGGAAGTGAATTTTGCAAGCATCGACCCCCCCCCTCAGAGCCCTCTCCCCCAGCTTCTGCGTTGCAGTTTGCTGGCCTCCGTTGGGCTCCAAAGACTATTTCTTTGTCCGCTTCCTGCAGTTTGATTCCCTTGCAGTGTGGTCTTACCCCCTCTTCCTTCCTATATCACTGTATCTATCACCAATCTCTGTCTCTCAATTAGTTACAATTTCCTCGCAAAAACCACAAATACTTGCAGAAGTATCCACTGTTTGAGCACAGAAAACACCAGAAACAATCTTGGGTCACCCTCCATCCATTTCCTGAACCCGCTTGTCCTATACAGGGTCGTGGGGGGTCCGGAGCCTATCCCAGAGGCTACAGGCGCAAGGCAGGGAACAACCCAGGATGGGGCACCAACCCATCAGAGGGCAAAACTCACACCATTTGCTCACACAGGCACAACAATGGGCAATTTGGTCACTCCAATTAACGTCAATGTGTTTTTGGACTGTGGGGGAGACCTGAGGAAACCCCACGATGACATGGCAGAACAAGCAAACTGCACACACACGGGGAGCCACGGCGGAGACTCGAACCCGGGTCCCAGAAGCGTGACAACACTGCTTTGCTTAACGTGTTTGCTTTGTTAAAAATGTTACAGATCCTACGATCACAGGACTTCAGATGCTGGCTCCGCTTACGGATTAAGCGTTCGGCGTTTCTGTTGTCGCCTGGCGCTGATCTACCGGAACACTTTTTTATTATTTCACAACTTCAACTGCTTCTACCTGTGAAATCAGACGCAGCCCTGGCCCCCGATTGCCTCTTGACTAACAGGAAAGCCATTCCTTTGAATAATAAGGTATCCCGCACAGCAGCAGCAGCAGGGCGACTGGCTTCTGAATTTTCTGCCACTATATTCCGGTTAAATGGAAAAATAAGAGATTACTCTGAGTAAAGTAGCTCACATGGACAGTAAACAAAGATTAGGATGGAGACTTCCACTTCGTCTTACTGGAAAGGTGGTTGGGACAGTGCTCTGTCTGGCTATGTAAACACGCTAATTCCGTGTTTCTCAACACAGTCCGTATTTTTGCTCTGTCCCATCTCCCGGCACAGCTGAAGTCCTGGTACAGTGTGCTGGTAGCTGGGAGGGACCAAAAATGCGGAGTTTGGGGGTCGCTGAGGACTGGGTTGAAAAGCACTGAATGCAAGTTCATAACCACAACCCTAAACTTCTCCGATAAATTCGCTGAACACCACAGCAAATCAAAAAAACGTGCGTCGTATAGAAGTGACAGCTTTATGAATTTCTCTGACAGAAATATGTATCAGCGATAAGATCACAGGCATGTGGCCAGGTGCGTGCAGCTAGTGACTCATCTGCGATGCATCAACCACTGCTGTTTTTTTCTACAAGTACTCAGTGTCTTGGTTTATTTTTTCTTGTTAACTTAAGTGAACTGGCCTATTTACGAGTTCAAATCTTCCACCCACTTGTGTGCAGGACTCGACACCTACGACGGTAACAGAGACCCATCTGCAGATAATTGGAAAGTCCATGTCAGACATTGTAACTCCCCCTTCTTCCTGTACGCAGCGGCCTCTGGGGATATCGCTGCCAGGAGAGTATTAATCATCTCTGCTATGCTGATGACATAACTTGGTAGATAGATGCAGTCCTGAGTGCAATATTTTTGTTACTCTGTCACCTCGAAATCTGGATGGCACAACATGTGTCTTTGAGAGAAGCGAAATCACGTCAGTCGCCCAAAAGTTATTCAGGCGTTAGTCTCAGTCTCAAGGTCACATGAACGTAGCGGTCCCACCTGACCAAAGAAAAATCTCAGCATCTCGACAGAGGAGGACCTCACAGCTCATGCTTAGATTAGACACAAACGTAAAAAGCCTTTCACTATTCCTGAATACGGCCAAGGTGAGAATACCGCTGCCCACGTTTTTGCGTCCTGGAGATGAGGTTAATGCATCGCTCTGATATCTGAATGCTATCGTGCTGCGCCTGCGACTGGCCTAAGAGCTGAAACACATCAGCCCTGCACTGGGCTCCCTGCACTGGCTGCCCACCAAATTCAGATCTGATTATGAAATCCTCCCTCCCACCTTTAAACCCTTGGCTGGCTCTTCCCTCAGAACCTCCATCTCCCACTACACTCTCACCCCATTACTGGTAATCATGTTCCAGAAATTGTCAGACATTATATTCTTTATTATTGTTATTTTCTGGGATAATCTAGCTGCTTGCGTCTGGGATTCAAAAACAGCCTTAATATTTGTATTTTCAGCTTGTATTTAAGTGAAGTTTACAGTGATAGTTAACATCTCAGGCCCTCCTACAGCTCGCGGTGGGGGGGGGGATCCTGACCCCACAACCATCAGGGGTGTCACCCTAACACTGCCTAGTTTGCCCCCCCCCCCCCCCCGCATGACTTGCCAGCACTGCATTGCTATAGCTAAGCTGACTAGCGCGGTTCAGTCTCCTGCACAAACTACTAACTTATAAAATACCCAGGTCCATTGCTTTAGTACTCAAGCCCGCCTCCTACTGGAGACCATCTGGCCCTGAACCAACAAAACATCAAATGGACCCAGACTGATGGCCCGTCTAGAGAATCGATCCGTGCGTGGGCGTCATCCTGTGGACTGAGCTCTCTCTCAGACCCCTCTCTGCTTCTGCCCCCCCCCCACTCTAACTCTCTCTCTGCTCTTCTGCAGTCAGGCCATTTTTACACATTTTCACCCACTTTCTCACTTGAACAGTTTATAAATTGCTGTTTCTGACTACACTGCTATTCAAACCACCCAGCGTCTCTCGCCAAAGGGTCATTGATTTTCGGCTATTTCTGGTCAGCGTTGGAAATCACTTCTTTCTTTGCAAAAAACAGTAAATACAGAAACTTAAAGAAAATCTGAGTGATTCATTTAGCCAGCATGAGAATGTTTAACAGACCTCCTGTCCCCCCGCCCCCAGCCCCCAGCCCAGCACCTAAGAGTACAATCCTTTGAGTCGCCTGGGCTTTTTGGGAAAATGCACAGCATTCCTGTTTTCCTACACTGCAGCTTCCAGAAGCCGAATGCAGAAGTTGCGCAGGAACAGGATGCGATAACTGGGATTTACTAGGGGTACTGCAGGTGCACCAGGCCGAGGGGACGACAGCGTCCTTACAGAGCGACTCTCTGAGTGCTTTAAAGGCGACAGGGGGCCATGTGCCACTCAGGTGAGGCTGAGTGGCTGTCACGCGCACTACCCATGCTCACCTACAGGGGACCCGCTTGTACGCGAGTGTGGCCCCATTTCCCGATATCCTACTCTAGGGGCTGCCACTTGAGCGCAGCACGGCCTTCTGGGACTGAAGGGTAGGTCTCTTGGGGCATGGAAGAGACGGGTATGTGAAACAGCCCAACAGGGACGGAATGCCTTTAGGTATACTCAGGTATACTCAGCCAGGTCCCTCTGCTGAACCCACAATCACAACATTGTTACAGTCCTGGCCCACATCTTGGAGTAAGAGCAAAAGGATTTGTGGGTATACTTAGGAATACTCACCCATATCCCTCTGCTGAACCCTCAATCAAAACATAGTCACAGTCCCATCTTGGAACAAGAGCAACAAAAATTGCAGGTATACTCAGGTATACTCGATGCCACCACTGATCCTGCTGTGTCACCTCACATCAGGGTGTAAGGAAATATGGGTACAGCACACATGCAAAAACACACTGCATCGCACAGCGACCCCACGCACTGCTACGCAAGCATACCCAAGTGCCCCAGTGCCAACTGCGCATCCACACAGACGTCAGAACGTTTCACCTGAACCAGTAGCTGCCGGCGGTGGGGGAGGGCATTTGCTTACGTGCCCCCATGTGTGAAAGTGATGTCTGCTACCCCGCCCCCCCCCCCGGTCTTTATTAAAGAGGCCCTTTCATTTCCAAGGTTTAAAGGCCCCGGCCTTCGGATCAGCTGCAGCGCCGCCGCTCAATCCGAGCGACTTAAAGGACCCATTGTGACTCACACTGCACTTTTTTTAAACATTAGAAATTCCTCTCTAAATTGCTGCTGAGTAAATATTTTTCTGAGCTGGGGATTGTTTTCTGCCCCAGTTTCCTTTGCTAAACCAAGGCAGAGATACACTCTGCCAAGGACAACGCGAGCAAATGCACAGGCGAGCGGCTCAGGAACAGCTGTCGCCATGTCAACACCCCGGCTCTCCTCGTCTACCTGTGACTATAGCAGACGCCCGAACCTGACCGCAGTCACTGAGGGGGGGGCACTTCGTCAGCCAGACTGCCCTGGCCAAACCACAGATTTGTAGT
>JAODJU010000045.1:10904453-10919313 GCA_026776725.1 Gnathonemus echidnorhynchus | reverse complement strand
GATAAAGGCACAGGGAAAGCGCAAATAGACAGGCAGAGGGATTTTGAACAGTGAGACAGGCACAGGGGCAGGGCACAATGCAGGGAGACAAGCACAGGGGCATGGGGCAGTGAGACAGGCATGGGGGCATGGGGCAGTGAGACAGGCACGGGGGCAGGGGGCAGTGAGACAGGCACAGGGGCAGGGCACAGTGCAGTGAGACAGGGGCAGGCAGATAGCACAGTGATAAAGGCACAGGGAAAGCGCAAATAGACAGGCAGAGGGATTTTGAACAGTGAGACAGGCACGGGGACAGGGCATGGGGCAATAAGACAGGCACAGGGGCAGGGCACAGTGCAGTGAGACGGGCAGAGGGGCATGGGGCAGTCAGGCACAGGGAGACAGGGCAGTGAGACAGGTGTGGGAGCACAGCACAGTGATAATAGCACAGGCAAAGCGCAAAGAGACAGGCAGAGGGGCATGGGACAGTGAGACAGGCATGGGGGCATGAGGCAGTGAGACAGGCACTGGTGCAGTCAGATAGGTACAGGGAGACAGGGCAGTGAGACAAGCGTGGGAGCACAGCACAGTGATAATAGCACAGGCAAAGCGCAAAGAGAGACACAGGAGCATGGGGCAGTGAGACAGTTGTGGGGAGAACAGCACAGTGATAAAGGCACAGGCAAAATGAATAAAGGCACAGGCAAAGTGATAAAGGCACAGGCAAAGTGCAAAGAGACAGACACAGGGGCATGGGGCAGTGAGACAGGCACGGGGGACAGGGTAAGCCAGACAGTTCCATTCAGACACTGTCATTAGCCCCACACAGTCACTAGGTGCAATCTGGAACAGGTTCTATTCCCTGAGTACTTGTTTAAACAGCCAATGTTACACCATACAGCACAGGCAGACAAAGTCAGGCATGTTGATGCAGATAATATCAGAAAGACTTGCATAGCTTTCATAGAATATCCCAGCATTTCACTTACCTGCCTGGTCTGCCACAAAGGCCACGAACCCACAGCTCGATTTGATGTGGTTTCCCAGAGAGGCAACAGATCCTGCCCGAACGCCACCGATCCAGCCCTGGTCACGGAGGAGGGACATATGTGACAAGCGTCTGCAGCACGGCACTCTTTAGATCCTCCATCTCAAACCCAAGATCCCACTAGTTCCTCAGTAACTGCAACCCGAGTTTTACGAAGCCTGCTGCATAGACAAATGGATGCATACACTTTTACTTTAAAATTGAAGACATTCCTGTCCTTACCCAGTGACCCTGTACTGGATGAACATACCCTTAAATTAATTCTTCATACACCATTACAGAAAAACCAGACAGTGTCTGTTCACTGCTGAACCCTGTCCTTTTCCAGTGGCTCTCAACCCAGCCTGTGGTGTGTCAGACTGAACTGTACAGAAGCAGGTAAACACACAATTAAAAGGTATGTCTCTCACTGCAGATCACAGTGACGGCAGCTTCTGCACGCCAAATCTCAGTAATAAGAAGACAGGGGGCATGGAGAGAGGACAAGGAAGGAAGCGGCTGTTTACAGGGCCATCCGAGTGGGGCCAGCACAGATATACACTGCAGAAATTGGGACACAACACCTCTGGCTGGGAAAGGAGACGAGACGAGAAGTGGGAGAGACTGAACACAGCTGATAGCTCCTGTTCCGCACACGCTTTCAGTTTTGCATATCCGCACAGAGTGCAGCAGAAGTGAGAAGTTTGATCAGGGACACAAACAGGAAGGAGGCCGGAAGGGTATGCACACAGGCATCTGGGGGTGTCACTGCAGATCAGCAGAAGTTTCAGAGAGCATAGAGGGCTGGAACAAAGAGGGGGGGGGCTGGCACAAAGCAGGGGAGACTGGCACAAAGCAGAGTGCTTTGGAGCACAAATCGGGGGGAATGTTGCGGCACAAAGTGGGGGTGGGTGGGGCAGACCCCAGCCTCTCACAGCCGGGCAACGACTGGCAAAGCGCTGAAAAAGGCCACATCTGCGACGCTTCCTTGCCGGCGTGAGAAGCACGGGCCGCCTCCGCCCAAGCCGGTCGCCTGGAAGGATTAAGGACCCAGAGCGGCCGCTGCCAGACACGCAAGGCTGCCCACGCACCCCCGCGATTTCGGGCTGCTCACCAAGAAAATGTGAAAAATAAAACTGGTTAAAAGAAGCAGGGAGGAAAAAAACTGAGCGAAGAGCCAGGCTTTGGCCGCGCGGATCCTTACATCTAGGGCAGATGGATGCGGGCGGGGGGGCGACGCTCGCGCAGCAGTGACACAGCAGCGTGTCAAACTGGACCAGTACAGGGCTGAAGCATTCATAAGCTGCCTGAACTGTAGTTTCTTTTGAGACACGCCGGGATGAATACTGGTGACGTTTTAGTAACAAGGGGTGTCTTGCCTGGTCCCCTGGCGTGACAATTTCCTTACCTATATATCCGCAACATTATCTTACGCCAGATCTCCACCAGAATGTAAATGGTATGAGAATACAAAATAAATCGACTTGCCTCTAGAGTCGAGATTACACCGTGACTGGAACAGACCACGCTAACAGGAGGGAAGCAAGTATTCTGCATTAAGCAAACGCACACCTCGAAAATGAGTTTCAAGCCAAAACTTTGGGCGGCTCTAGTAATTGCAAAGTTTGTGAAAGAAAAAACACTACCGGGAGTGTCTCCCCGACATTGTGCCCGAGGCTCTTTTATTCTCTCCAGTCACCAATGACCTACATTTACAAAGTCTGTATTGCATTAATAATCATCTCCGCCACATTAAGGTTTATTGTCTGGCTGCTCTTCTGTACGACTGTAAACATGTTACCGAGGCGTGTGCCATGCAACGCGAAAATGTGACAGGCACAGCTTACACAACACGGAGAAGTAGAGACTATAGCGCACTGCTGCAAAAAAAGCAAATTAAAAAACTTGTTCGGGCTGCAGGAAGCAGACAGCATTTTAAACGCCCCCTCGGTCGTGTCCAAAGTAGCGCAAATGAATTACCGAGGCATCTACAGGATTGGAGTCATTCAAACGGCCAGATCATGATACATGAATGCACAGCCCGCAGCAAAAAGCTGCGATCGGGCTCAGCTTTGAGGAAGTTAAACTGCCACCGTGCAAACCCGGGCGCACCCCGCGACGCCCACCCCTACTGCATTATTACTCTTAAGCAGCTAGCCACATAATACCACTCACGTCTTTCTTTGGTATCTTCGGCGTGGTGTTTTTGAACTTTGATATCTTGAAACGATTCATTTTAGCTTTGTGGCTTGACTTTCTCTGCCTTCCGGATGCCTCTGTCGTAATTCTCTCGTGCTGCAGACACACATCCACCGCTGTCTTCAGCTGACAGCCCTGTCAATTGAGCGCGTCTCGTCGAGCGATTCTATCGGCGATCGACAAACGCGCTCGGCACGCGATGAGCCGCGTCTGGTTCAGTAAATCTCGGAGGATAGTTTTATACCAAAGGTAACTTTAAATATCCACTGGGCTGAATGAACAAAAATAGTTCTGGAGCATTTTAGCAGAACATCGAAAATGAACGTTGCTTTATGTCATAAACATGTGTGACCAATTTATGAAGTCCTGTTTTTGAAATATACACAAAAATTAATAGTTTTAAATACTGTAGCGTCCATATTAGCACCAGAGGTAGTTTTCGATCACCAGGTACTTGCATACACATAAAACCAGTAGCTTCAATCGATTGCATCGATAGTCTGTTTTACGCAGGTCCGGCTGCCGGGACGCCTGCGCATGCGCGGTGCCCACATTTCCAGCGTAATGATGGCGGCTTCAGCCACTCGTTGTGCGTTACCCCGTTTATCGGCTGCCTTGGCCTCTGCGCAACGCCAGGGCTGCTCTGTGTTTGCTGTGACATCCAGATGCAGGGGTATATTGAAATTAGAAGCTCAGTGTTGCCGGTACCGAGGCGGCGTGACATGCGGCGGAACTAGCGGCATCCTGACATTGAGAGGCTTGTCCGGTAAGAGGAATCTCCGGCCAGCAGCGGCCTGACACTCAGTGTCAGCTTTACCGATATGCTACTGGCCTGGATGGTCAGATATTAGCGTGACAGTTCAATAAACGAGATGATCATCTGTTAGTGAAGCGCCCTGTGTACTGCGGGGTGCAGCGAGGTAACTGGCCGCGTATACGCCACTGCAACGCATTACGCACTGAAATTTGTAGCTCTGTACTGTCCGTTTATTTTTCTTATCGGCTAACGGTGTATGAAGCACCTGATCGTAAGCACTGATATGTCTTGACAAGACCACGTCATTCCCCGATCCGAGGCCGCTGCGAGCGGATTCAATCAGGCGACCCGCTAGAAATTTCCATGTGCTCCTTGTTGACCTTGAGGGCGCTTTAAACTGCCTGGTCCGATTCGGCGTGGGAGGATAAGTCAGAGTTGAGTTTGTTCACTTATAGTCTTTGCGCCAGTCAGTTTGACGGTGTGCTCGATTTGTTGTACCATTTCATTATGGATAACTGGGCTACACATGGCGTCTACACAATGTCGGAGTACTTGTCCGAGAATAACTTTATTTCATCCATAGTAAAGTTTACATTTTGTGTAATCATATCAGTCTGTCCTATGATTGAAGCTGCATTGATCGATGAAGGTCCAGTAAACACGAGTTTTGTTAAAGTGTGATTCTGTCAATAGCACCTCTCTTAGCGCTGCGGTATGGTGTTTGCCTGTGGCATTGCAGCAGTCCTCTATAATCAGTGCCTTAGATAACTACCCACATGCCTTGCCTGCAGGTAAAGGGCTCCATGCCATCAGCACGCACTGCTTCCACACCAGCGCCTCATATGCGAACAAGCAGGACTATTACCAGGTACTGGGGGTCCCGCGCTCTGCCACACAGAAGGAGATCAAGAAAGCGTACTACCAGGTGAGGGCCTCCGTGGTGTTTAATGCGCAGCCTATGGCAGCAACTGAACGCTAACTCAATCGTAGTAAGTTTACCATGTAAGCATTACCATGTCAGATATGAGCATGGCAGTTCAATAAGTGATGCCTTAAAGGTTCTGCATAATGTTCTATGTGGAGTTTTTTTTACCCTACAGCTGTTAGGATAGTCACCCTCCTCAGGGGTCCAACAGCCGGACCCTCATAGGCCTGGACATGTGGATCTAATCCTTGTGTTTTTATGCCGTCTCCTTTCAAGATGGCCAAGAAGTACCACCCAGACACCAACAAAGAAGACCCCAAAGCCAAGGAGAAGTTTGCCCAGTTAGCGGAGGCCTATGAGGTGAGGTGGTGCTCAGGTTAAACTGCCATGGAGAAAAGTTGTGCGTGTGAGCTGGGCCGCCTTTGGTAACTCTGCAGAAAACAGTCTGTAAACGGGGCTGTATGCTGACCGGCGAAGACGACAGCGGCATTTCGGGCCACTGTGGAATGTTCTGGTCTCTTTGGCGTCGCGCAGGTGCTGAGCGACGAGGTGAAGAGGAAGCAGTACGACACGTACGGCTCGGCTGGCTTCGACCCGGGCCAGGCTGGCGCTGGCCAGCAGCAGTACTGGAGGGGAGGGGCCACCGTCGACCCGGAGGAGCTCTTCCGGAAGATCTTCGGTGAATTCTCTGGAGGTCGTGGATTCAGTGACTTCCGAGATTTCAACTCCATTTTCCAGCAACAGCAAGAGGTTGGCAACTTGTCTTCCTCCCTTCTGAGGGAGTTTGATAACCACAGCTGTGTTTCTGATACCGGGATGTAGTAGCAGAGTGGCTGGCTAGGGCTCAGCACGTTGGAGGCTAACCTTCAGCGTTATTACTGTCTTTAGATGACATCTGAGATCGGCGCAGTCTGTGTCGCAGTCTGTGTCGCAGTCTGTGTCGCAGTCTGTGTCCTGCACAGGTATATGTGCATGCTGGATGTGTCTCTAGTCTGTTATCTTCTGCCCTCAGTACGTGATGGAGCTGACGTTCACACAGGCGGCTAAGGGTGTCAACAAGGAGATCACCATCAGCCTGGAGGACACCTGCCAGCGATGCGATGGGCGGGGCCACGAGCCCGGCACAAAGGCCCAGCGCTGCCAGCAGTGTAACGGGAGTGGCATGGTGAGTCGCCCCCCCCATTTCTCCTACACGGGTGTGCCGCTCTAGGTGACATGGTTGATGTGTTTCTACTGATTACCTGCGGGAGGTGTGTGAATCATCGAGTTAGGGCCCATTACCAGAAGGTCGCCAGCTCAAATCTCGGCTGAGTGATGTCACCGTTAGGGCCCTTAAGTGATGTCACCGTTAGGGCCCTTCAGCAAGGCCCTTAACCACCAATTGCTCCAGCGACTAGCTGACCTGCTCTCTACTTATACATGACTTTGGATAAAAGTATCCGTTAAATCAATTAAATGTCAACTTATTCAGATACGGTATGCAGATGACGCATAAACTGCGCACACAGTCCTACCGATTGCGATCTTGCTCAGTATTATATTGCCCCCCGAAACCTTGCATCGTTATATGAGTGTCAATGTCACTCGCAGGAGACTGTGAACACGGGTCCCTTCGTGATGCGCTCTACGTGCCGGCGCTGCGGTGGGCGGGGCTCTGTGATCACCTCGCCCTGCGTGACGTGCCAAGGGACGGGCCAGACCAAGCAGAGGCGCACGGTCATGGTGCCGGTCCCCGCAGGTGAGGCTTCGCCGCTGGCCGAGTTCGGTTCACCCATGAACCCATGTCTCGCACTCCGAGTCGGTGATGAAATGGCGCTTTGCCCTGTTTCCCGCTGCAGGCGTGGAGGACGGACAGACGGTCCGGATGCCCGTAGGGAAAAAGGAGATCTTCATCACGTTCCGGGTCAGTTTTCTGTCAAGTTCTGACACAGATTTGCCATCAAATGTTCAGATAATGTTTCTAGTCCAGTCGATCCAATGTATCATTTGAAAATTCTGACCTTATCAGTAAATGTTGAAGCAGCTTGTTGAATTTGCTATTTCAGATAATAAGATGGCTAAGTACAGTTGAATTCGACCTTATATTTTAGCGAAATGTGTGCCGAATGCTATTTTTTATGGGCTATATGCGTTTGTCTCTGCATTTTACAGCGCTACACTGCAGTATATGAGTATAAGCACTGGTTATTGCATATCTTAGCTATAATGCTCGCCAGCAGCTGTGCCGCGGATCACGATCGGCCTATAATTCTTGGCCTTGGGTTCACACACTGTGATTGGTTCCCTCCAGGTGCAGAAGAGCTCCGTGTTCAGACGGGATGGTGCGGACATCCACTCGGACGTCATGATCTCTGTGGCCCAGGCCATCCTGGGTGGCACTATAAGGGCACAGGGGCTCTACGAGACGGTCAACCTGGCGGTGAGCAGGTTCTCCGCACCCCCTACCTCTGCATTGCGCCACTGAGACTGTTGATGGAGAATCTTCAGGCATTGGGGGAGGACTTTCTGTAGCTCAGTTCACCACAGATGTTTTTGCAGAATTCTTCTGCTCGCTTAAAAAAATAATCCTGTATAATAAGCAGGTGTCACGTCAGTCACACCTCCTTCATGGTGGGTTTAATGGTAAGAAAGCGCAGCGTGTCGATCCTCCCTCTGCTGCCACAGATCCCAGCTGGTGTCCAGTCCGACCAGCAGATCCGGCTCGCTGGGAAGGGGATCGCGCGAATCAACAGCTATGGTTATGGAGACCATTACATCCGCTTCAAGATCCGAGTCCCAAAGTAAGGAGCAGTCAATCACGGGCCCGTCTGTTCAGATTACTCTGATTCGTAGCTTTGTAACGGAATCGTACTGGATTGGTAGGTATTCGGTTACTTGGTCATTTACTTAAAGTGAGCGGTTTGCAACGTGAAAGTGCTCTCATGGAGAATTAAAGGGTGGGAGAGAATGATATTGGCGGTCAGGGAGAAATGACCGATCACCCGGAAATGCGATCGGAAACTGAAGTTTTGTGGGAGCTACCATGAGGGCAGAATAGCTGTGAAGAGCCTGCCCCCATATTCAGGGCAGATCCATGGAACATGGCGGTTTCGTAGTCTGATTTGTTCCTCTTTCTCCTTTCGCTGTGCAGGACCCTGACAGACAGACAGAGGGCTCTGCTCATGAGCTACGCCGAGGAGGAGACGGACGTAGACGGGACAGTCAATGGCGTGACCGCCACTACTGCAGGTGGGCTGACGGAGCCACGCACACACACACACATACACGCAAAGTGCAGGAACGCGGCCATTCCGCTAATGCAGTTTGCTCTCTTGTGCGGCCCTGCACTCTGGCTGATCGCATACTGGTTTGTGTCCAGGTGGGGGCAGGAGTGGTCAGCAATCTGAGGGAGGGCACAGCCAGCAAGAAGGGGGCTTCTTCTCCAAATTAAAGAAAATGTTTAGTTCCTGACAGCCATAACCCAGGTAGGGCCTGTCTGTGGCCTTCCTTTGTCACTAAAAGAAATAAAGGCACAGATTTTTATTGTGCTACCGTGTGGCTGCTTCCTGGCTTGTTGCTGTCTGGTAGTTTGGTCCAATCGTGCTGTGTCAGTCACATGACCACAGTAGGCGGGGCTTTTCTGTGAGCCATCATGCTATAGAGGCTCAGTTCCTGCAGTACTTGGCAGTAGGGAAAACTGACACCTTAAGGGCTTCTCTTACGCCAGGCCTGTTGTATTCTAGCCATCTTACCCAACTTAGTGGCAACACTAAGTTCTCCTGTGTGCAATTGGTCGTGGTTAAAGGGACTTGGCGGACTGATGGGGGTTGCTTTGTCCCTCCAGGCAAAAGATCCACTGGAAATTAACTGCAGCCCTCCAGAACCATCTCTGGACTCCACCACCAGCTCCAGGTCCTGCACACTGTAACCCTTTTTCTCTGCAGTAAGAGATCTCCCTGCTCTTCTCTGTTTGTGCTCGTCTATTTCAGTGGGTGTGTGCTGACAGCTTTTCTCTCCTTGAGAATGTGGCACTTCCAGTGCTCAGAGCAGGAAGCATCTTTGTCTTTCATAATGATGAAGCACTTTCAGTCTCTCACACTGCTTCCATTACACTTCACACAAAAGCCAAACCTCAGAGGTCCCGGCTGCTCAGTGCTCATCCATGGTCACATGACGTAAACACACTGTCACCTCCCAGGACTTGATTCCAGCTGCTCTTTAAACAATATTGATTGAATTCATCCAATTCATCTGGAAAAACTATTGTTTCCCTGATATCATGCTGTAAATAGGATTAACTGTTTATCTGAACATGTACTGATGTCAATAATAAAACTGGTATAAATGAGAAGATGCAGCTCATTGCTCTGTACCTGTGACCGATGTGTGTGTGTGTGTGTGGGGGGGAATATCTTTAAACAAATTTCACATTCTCGCTTCTTCTGCATCCATCTGTCAGTCCGTCCGTTCATCCTCTCATTGCCATGCGGCTTGTCCAACAGTCACAGGAAGAACACAAGAAACAACCAAGGAAAATGCAATCAAAGGTGAACTTTTCTTTTATTGGCAGCACAATGGACCTTTTCTGTTTTTGATAAACTACTTCACAGGAGGAAACTACCCTGTTACTGATTGAAGAGCTCCTGCTCTTCTCGGCACAGGCAAACCAAAACTCCTTAACGTATGCATTCAGATCTCTGCCAGTGGGGATAGTCAGTCGCAAGGAGACACTGACGGCTTACTTCACCTTTGCAGTAACACTGTTATTCATGAAAAACAAATTAATATTACATACTGCTTAGATTAACAGTACTTGAAAGCCAGATTTTTATATGGTGATCTCTATATGCTGTGTGTGTGCTATATACTCATATTGCCCATCCTATGCATGCTGAGTGTGCTATATATTCACATCCTGCATTGCCCATCCCTCAGTTACTGCTCCCATAGCCCTTTGTGCGTTATACACTCACATCCTACATTGCCCATCCCTCAGTTACTGCTCCCATAGCCCTGTGTGTGCTATACACTCACATCCTACATCACCCATCTCACACAATAACTGCTCCCATAGCCCCATAGAACCTTAGCTTCTAAATAACTGTTCCCATAGAGCCATATGCATGTGCAGCTTCTGAATTACTTTGTCAGCTGATTCTTTAGCTATTAATCATCCTGGGGGGCCATCTTGCCCAATCCTGTCTGGGGAGCAGTAAAACAGGTTCCACAGCCTCCAGTCTTCCATCTCCCCTCCTAGTGCCAGATCCGGTCGTGCAAGAAGACCAGGATGGGAGGCAGCCTCTGTCCACAGAAACTCTTCTTAGCCCTTCAAGGTGAACAGATTGGACGTTCCAGAGATCACGTGACTGTCATGGACCAGTCAGCACTGACATACTCAAGTCTACCCTCACATGAGACAATGGAGACAAAACAAGATGACCATAAGACATAAACAATGTACCATTCATTAGTTGCGAGCATCATCTCTGTTCCATTTTTATTGTACATTCCAAAAATAAATTAAAAGTTAAACCTCACAGCAAGCTCTTGCATATGAAACAGAACAATTTTCAAAAAAGTAGAACATGACAAACCGTTTAATCACAGGACTGGGCAGGCAGATGTCCGCAGCTTACTCACGCTGAGGAGGTCAGCGCCGTATTGAATACAAATGACAGCCTAAAGGAATCCCCACCCAACATCGGAAAGACTCACTGCATTAGTGACATCTACCATTAATACTGCAAAGAACTTATACCACTCAAAGCGGAAAGATTGTAGGTCCAATGTGTATCACTGCTCAGTACTCATACTGACTCAGGCTGCCACTAGTGAATCAAATGCACTCCTGCTATTTAACAGCTTCCATTTGACCTAATGAAAAGTTCCTGGTAATAATCCTATTTGATCCCAAGGCATCCTAATATTGGTCTAACACACCAAATGCTACAGTTTCGAAAGCATGTGACCTGCGGTATTATCTGCTGGTCCATGGTAAAGGTTTCTACATCATACCTTTGCATTTTTTTCCTGGTAAAAGCAGCACAGTGTAGTTACTCATGTGCATGCATTGTACTGTCTGCAAGAATGAGCTTCTCAGGACTGGCGCAGTGCGCGCAGTGCTGCAGCTAAGACTGTTCTGGCTTCCTAAGCTAGCAGGGAACCCATCGGGGTTCCTATAGGCTGTCATCACAGGATTATTTTATTGCACACGCTTTATTAGAAAGCTCAAGCTAATGAAAAAAAAGGGATTTAGAAAAAAAACAGACAAGATGAAAAACCAAACACTAATGGACAGATCCTCCAAATGATTATGCTTCATTTTGGGAATTTGAGCAACAGCTTAAAAGTAAGTGTGTAATAGTACACAGTTCAAAATTTCAATCACAGCAATCTACGCTTTCTAAATGGTGCCGTATGAACTTGGCAACAGATTATTCCTTTGTAAGGTACTGAAGATCTAAACTGGGAACAGCAAAAGAACAACACTGGAGACAGACTAAAAACAAGGATGGAGACACAAAGAACAAGAACGTTGGTGGATTCATATCCAAGCAGCCACAAGACCCCCAGTCTCAGCTTCCCCATCAACCTTCTGAAAGTTCTACCGGCTGGTGTTAGGCCACGGCCAATCACATGAAGTACCAGGCGACCAATCCGGCGACGACGGCCACCCAGGTAGCCAGCATGACCTGGCCGGTGGGGTGTCTCAGCAGCGCCTTGGCCATCTGACGGGCATAGCTCATACCTCCAAAGGCTGCTACATGTGGAGGAGGAGAACAGGTGAGCGCAGAGGAACCTCCCCCATGACAGAAAAGGCCTCTGTTTTATTCAGATTCAATCCAAGACGAAACTGCACCCCACACAAGTTCCCCTGCATACAGACAGTCCCAGGCTACGTTTTCTAAGTCTGTCTTTAAGTCGAACTTGCAGCTACGTCAGATTATGGTTCTTACTTAGCATCAGTTAAATAAATGTTTGTCTTAGAACACAGTATTTATTTTATCTTTCTAAGCATGTAAAACACTTAGGATGCACTGACCTGAACCTACTGCAATGTCTTTAAGATGCATAAATGAAGCCGACTCGTGCATTTTGGGCATGACGTTCATTCATCAAGAGTGCCGTAATAAAAATGGATCTGTTAAATACTTTGCGGAATTCTCACTAATACAACGGAGCTGACGGACCGCTGAAGCCACGCAATGTTTTCAAAAGCGTCACAAAGTAGTGCGTGCTTGTTTACAAGCCATTGTGTTTAATGCTAATTTTTAATAGAATCGGCTTAATGGCTTAAAGTCCGTTCACATGTACGAGTCGTCCGTAGGTGTAGTAATGCTGATGTAGCATGTGTCTGTCATCCCAGGGAAACCTAAGTCGTCACACAGTTTTGCATCCTTACCCGTTTTTGCTGCACAGTAGGGGCACTTGCTAATGTCTTCTTGCATGTCGCCATGGGCAGGGACAGCCCCATCAGCAGAATCGTCTGGAAGAGTTTTCCGCACCTCCTCTAGCTCTGCAAACACCTGGAAGAAACATACGAGAACTGAATACAGCTTACCTTAGCGTGCACGCAGTGTAATGACACTTGGCTGTCGTATGACATGTTATCTTGACGTCTTCGCTTCCTCCGGGACGCTGACATTTACACCAGTTCAGATCCACAATATCTGATGTCATCATAACACTGAAGCAGTGACCTAAATGCTATCATCCTCCTTGAAGCCATCAAGAGTAATCAGCCATGGAAACGGTCAAATGAGTGCAAATTTAATTTTTGCCACTGTGTAAATCCAGGAGATAATATCTGCCATCTTGGCAATGAAATCCACAAGCGTGAGCCGTCATGGAGCTCAAATCACCCGTCAGAATGACGCATGGATCCTGCGCATCAGTGACCAAAATACAAAAAATAAAAATGCGACGCTGTGAAGGAAAAGGAGCGGAGCACCTCACCTCCAAGTTGAACTGGAAGGCCCGGTTGGCCTCAGCTACCACCTTCTCCTTGGTGGCCGTGTCCAGGTCCAGCTCGTTCATGCGGCTACGGTACAGCTGCTTGAAGGTCTTGGCGTTGTGGATGGCGTCGAACTGGTAGAAGTTGAGCCCCTCCCCCGTGGGGGGCAGTTTGAGCGCCCGCTGGGCCACCTTGCGCAGGACCTGACCGCCAGACAGGTCGCCCATGTAGCGCGTGTAGGCATGGGCCACCAGCAGCGCCGGGTCGGAGGCGCCCACCTCGTGGATGCGCGCCACGTAGCGCTGCGTAGCTGGCGAGCAGCTTATGCTCTGCTCCCAGTCTTCCCCATAAAAATACTGGAGGTCACGGGCCAGCGCCTGGTGCCGGTGCAGCTCAGCAGGGAAGTAGAGCGGGGCAAACTGGGGATGGTCTTTATTCCGCTCTACCTCCTCCTCCATGGCCACATAGGTGTAGTACAGAGCTACAGCCCCCAGCTGGCAGAGACAAGCAGGTGCGTGCAGAGAAGCATTGAGAGGCTGGTGATTATCGCTCATGCAGACTTATGGCGATTATACCGTGATGTGATATCGTGTAGCCCTACATAACACCTACTACCAGCTTACTAGACCGGGCGGGGGGAGGGGGTGGTCTCCTGACCAACCCTCTGGATCACGTGCCTTTCAATAACAATGAAAGTCAGGGAAGCTGAAGAAACACACTGTACCACCGGCAGAATACATTTCCTGGTCCTAAGCTCACCAGTTTGGAACATGAACAGACACACAGGCGAATCTTTGCAAACAGTTTTCAGGTTGATCCTGGTTGAAACGCGGCTAAACTGATACCACGCACTGACCTTAAAGATCTCCCTGCGGATTCGCCCCCGGAGGAAGTCCTTCACAAACGGAGCGTTCTCCGCCTTGTCGTGGGACTCCCTGGTCCCCGCTGCCAACATCTCCGACAGGTCCCCGGGGCTACGGTAGGAGCTTTGTTAAAGCGCACGCTGCACATCCCCACCCCAATAATCCACACAAACAGATCACGGCACGTTATGAATGTCATTACCTGAGGACATCATCCACCTCTCTCTCCTCGTACGCCGCCCCATTGCTCACTACTGAGTCCTTCCCAGAATCCTCTATGTTTTCCCCAGGCATCATTCTGTCTGGATCCGCTGTCACCAGCGTCTATGAATTCACCTATAACAATAATCAGTTCTCAGGCAGGGACTATTTCCTCGTTAATTACCTCATGCAGCACAGCTTCCGCTCAACACACCCACTTCAGTTTATAAAATTGCAAAAGATCAAAAGCTATGATACAGACAAAGTATCAACAAGTTTAACTCCCTCCTTTCGAAAAGCCTGCTCTACGTCTTGCCAAATAATTTCAGTTCCACAAGTGCAATTGTAGACATTTATCTGGCTGAAGATATGTTGTTTTTTTCCTCATATGTAGACTTCCTGTAATGCAACACAATTTTTTACACAATGACAACAGATCCATCACAGTTGCTGTTATTAATCGGGAGCGCTGTCAGATTGAAACAGGATGGTACAGGGGTCTGAAATTGACAAATTTGTTTTCTTTAAGTTTTACTAGTTAAATGTGATTTGCTTTACTGCCAGAAGAAAATGAATTAGTTGACTTCATATCACCCACAAAACGATGCCTACAACTCTAACTGGACACTAACACCAAGCCGAGCATGTGCGCAGTCATACTGAGGGCTGTGTGAGGGTTTGTTGGTGTTATTGTTTATAGCCTGTGCCAGTCCTTCTCTCGGTCAAACTGCTGGCACCGAGCCGCAGTCCAAAAGGCATAACGTGCGTGACTATTCCAGGCACTGAAAGAGATCTGGCAGTGACAACAACGCGCGCACTCATGCACTGGAAGAGTAACAGTGAACAACAACAAAGCCAAACAAAGCGGCTGCGTGTAGTGTTGTTTTTGTCAACGAAATTTTTGACGAAATATCTTTGTCAACGAACCTTTTTGACGTGACGGAGACGAGACGCAACGTAAATGCTGGTCATGTGA
>JAODJU010000045.1:10887270-10902640 GCA_026776725.1 Gnathonemus echidnorhynchus | reverse complement strand
AGGGGGGGGGGGGGGGGGGGGGGGGGGGGGGGGGGGGGGGCCTTTACAGAAAGGCACAGGGGGAAAAAACGTAGAATCTGAAAAAGCAGAAGTGAGGTCCTGATAAGGCACAGTAAACAGTGTAACAAAAATGCGGTGTGTACTATGAATTAATTGCAGAGCACATCAATCCAAACTGCACTGTTTATAAGACCCTCTGTAATAAGGACACGCCCCCATTTATGTCTGTGGTTATAAAACATTGTTCTGACCTATATGACAGTTCAGCAAGAAAGCCTGGGGAGGGTGATGTTAGCTACATGTCTTTGGGATGTTAGCTGCAACCCCCCATAAATTCGGCCAATTGGAATTTTATCCCCAAATGTTAGGTTCAATGATCTGTTTATTAAAGTCCCCAGGATCCATATTCCCCATTATGTGTCCAATGAATGCAGTCTATATTAATTAATGCAGCATTTCACCATGGTATACTGTGACATTGTGTCTCACATTGGTTTGTTGCATTTCTTTGGTGTGTTTGTTTGGTGGGGTTGTTTGGTGCGTTTGGTGGGATTCTTTGGTGAGTTTGTTTGGTGTGTTTGTTTGGTGAGTTTCTTTGGTGCGTTCATTTGGTGTGTCTGCCTTTTTGCTTAGCAAGTCATTACTTGAAACTGAAATTAAAATAAAATAAATAAAATCAGTGGTGGAATTAGCAATAGCTTACCTGACCAGATTGTTTCTAGCTGAATTCTGAGAATGATCATACAAATGCCAGTGAGAATGATGCATCCAACTGGGTGAGCAGAGCAGTCTGCAGTGGTTCAAAGGACTGGATTCACTTCCCAGGAGCCTTTAGGGGGGCCAACGTGGGCTGCTGAGAGCTCACCCCTGTGGGAGTTTCCCCAGCTGTCCTGGAGGACCGTTCCAGAATTACGTCCTGCTCGGTAGTGGCAGGATTCATCTGGTTCAGAGAGGGAAAAAAAAACACAAAAGATAGATGGATGAAGAATATATGGATGTTTACCTTATGAATGGCTTAAGTAGTTTTTAACTGAAATTACAGTGCAGCAAAGGCAAGTTCAATGGATTATTGTCTGTCTTCACAAAGGCCAAAAACATGGCATGAGAATGTTTTGGCTCAGGACAGCTGAAGCAGTCACATGACAGAGGGACTCAGCAGCGATCAACAGGGTTGTGTTCATAGCTTTGCCTCCGTTCTGGAGAAAGAACAACAAAAACATAAGGCAAATATTGTGGGGGCAAACAGAAAATGAAATGAAGAAGGAGAGATTGCAGGGCTTAGCGCGGGCGTCACGAGTGGGGTGGCTAGGAGGAAATCACAACAAAACACCACCTGACCATGTGTCCATCCATCCATCTATCCATCCAACCATCTATCCATATCACATCTCCAGGTGCCTATTTTAGAAAGCATTGGGCACAAGGCAGGAGACATAATGATCTATAAATTATTGAGAACAAACAAAATGTGGAGCCAATTATTATGGGCCAATCAATTTTCCCTTGTGAGATGGTCAGTAGCCATGTCCCACCCCCCCCCCCAGTGGGGCACCCACTTCCAGTCATGCTCAGGGAGTGTACTGGGATTCAGATCTGATGGGATTCCACATTTTACACAATATGCAGCCATGTAATCTCTACCCCCCAGTACAGAAAAAGAGGCAAGGAGACGGACCTGCAGGCAGACCAGGGACAGGTAGCCCCAGACCTCGGCGTCTGTGTTGTTCAAGGCGTTGGCCTCTGTCAGGGCATCCTCTGCCTCAGTCAGCTCTCCCAGCTGCTCGACACACAGCCACATACTGACACGCCTTCTCAGTCTGACCGGTGACCAGTGTGCACACATACCAGCCATGTAGTCTCACTTCCTGTTTGTGCAGTTTCACCTTAATTGCATCTCTGTGATGTGTGGCGGCTTGGGAAAGCTGATCCACATCTATATCTATTGTTATTGTAAGCGTGGAAACATATGAGCGTAGTGTTTGTGTGTGTGGTGTGTGTGTGTGGGCGGGGGGTTATATATATATTATTTGCTCCACAATGTGATAAAAACCTGCTACTTTAACATTACAAGGGGAGAAAACAAGGGGAAAATGAATTTTAGAAAAATCTGTGACTGCAAAAACCTAAAACTGCCAAACGCCTTGCATTTTGTTTGATTACTTATGGTTAAGGTTAGGGCTGGGTAGGGGTTACGCTTGTCAATGTTGGGATTAGAGTTTTCCCCACAGAAATAAATGGATGGTCCCCACAAAGACATGAATGAATACAAACGTGTGTGTGTGTCTGTGTCTGTGTATGTGCATATGTGTCTGTATGTGTATGCATATCCTTGTGCAATAAAATAATTATGACAGACAGCTCATAAGAGTATATCAGAGTGACTGAGATGCTACAGAATTATTGCACAGTATTGTGTAAGGTAATAGAAAGCATTCACAGAGAAACAGAGCCATGCAGCCGTACAGTTATATTGTACTCTAATTTACTCGGTAGGTGTGTGAATGGCAGTTACCCGGTAACAGGCGGTGCCCACGCCCAGCCAGGAGAGACAGGAGGCAGAGCTCTTACAGGCCTGCAGGTATGTGATTTTGGCTTTCTCAAACTGCGTGAAGTAACAGAAACACAGAGACATGCCCATATTCTTAACCAAAGACTGTGGTGCCCGTGGTATAGCAATCTTCACTGTGTCCTCTTTAAGATAATAAAATGAGTCTTTTCAATGTCAGTTACAATATTGTTAAATTTCCAATATCTCATGAATGAATTTCATGCCTGACCAGCGCTCGCTGCCCCGGCAGAGTGGCTCACCTGCTTCTCCTGCAGGTAGATTTGCCCCAGACGCAGGTAGACGGCGTGTGGGTCTGCAGCATCTTTCACAAAGTCCAAGGTTCTCTCGTAGCACTCCTGCGCCTGGCTGTAGTTCCCCTTCAGGTAGTGCAGGTGGCCAAGCCACGCCCACGTATCCGAACTCTGCTCAAAGACTCGTTATTGATTCACTGGATTTCAAATAACATATTAGCATGAGTTAAAGACTAAAATGTATCATGCATTAAAAATAAACCTCCATGTTACTACGATTGGCCTGTTAGTGTGAAAATGCCAATTCCCAAATTCTATAATCTCTATTCTTGCTGTTTTGGGTCTAAATGCCCATGTTGGCTTGGAAGCCGTAAAGACAGTTAGCGCCTTGATCTTTCACCCCACATGCTTCACCAAGCACAGTAACATGCTTTGAGAAGCATGCTATTTCTCCGTTCCTCTCACAGCCCTGTAGCAGACATCCCAGCTCTTCCATAAGTTCTGGGAGTCTCCCGCATGTTGATAGTGGCTCCCCAATGAGCACATATTATATACAATATCCCGGACATCAGCCAGAGAAAAAACCCGAGAGCTTATCGTCAATCTTCAGAGAAGGGGAGGGGGCGCCAGGGAGCCACTATCAACATGCGGGAGACTCCCGGAACTTCCGGAAGGGCTGGGATGTCTGCTGTAGGCACCTGCCAGCACAAAGTGTTGCCGCATGAAGAGAGGTGATGTAGAGATACGATGGTGTTGTTGACAGGTACCTCAATGTCGTCCTTCAGCGCCTCCTGCAGATTGGCCTCAGCGCTGCTGAACTCTCCACTCATCAGCTGCAGTCTGGCCAGGGCAAGGTGGTAGGAACACCTAGGGCCTCCCCCAGGACACAGGAGTTCCTGGGCTAGGGCTCTCTGGGCCATCTGTGGCATGTGAGGGTGGGGAGATATGGGCTACGGATGGAGAACACTAATGGGGCTATGGTGTCAGACACTGATGGGGCTATGATGTCAGACACTGTTGGGGCTATGGTGTCAGACATTGATGGGGCTATGGTGTCAGACACTGATGGGGCTATGATGCCAGACACTGTTGGGGCTATGGTGTCAGACACTGATGGGGCTATGATGTCAGACACTGTTGGGGCTATGGTGTCAGACAATGATGGGGCTATGGTGTCAGACAGTGTTGGGGCTATGATGTCAGACACTGTTGGGGCTATGGTGTCAGACACTGATGGGGCTATGGTGTCAGACAGTGTGTCTGTGTGCGTTTGTATCTCTGTGGGCTCATCACTGACCTGCAGTGCATTGTTCTCCAGCAGGAAGTGCGCTGTCTCCATGTAGATGGAAGTGTTGGGCCTGAGAGGGGTACACAGGGGTTGGGGGATGCTGGGTTTTTGGCCAGGAGTTACAGCTCTGATGCCCTGGATGCTTTGGGTCTTCTCTCCAACTCCTTCTACACACATACAGGAAATGACATCACGGGCCTTGTGACATCATGAGCGTATAACCCAGCCTACCCTATACCTGCCCTCCTCACCAGTTGTGGTGGTGGGGGAGTCACATGACCCTGAGTCTGGCTCCCTTTGCACCTTGGCCCCAAACTCCCGCTCGGCTGGTCTGGTTCCAGCCACGGCCGCCCTCAGCTGTGCATTGGCCTCCAGAAAGGCCATCTCAGCTTGGATGGTGTCCTCCCGTCCTTCGTAGAACAGGCCTGGCCCAAGTTATCGATTCATAACAGTCATATGCAACGGTCATGTTCACGTAAGTGATGAAGCAATGAATTCTGTGTAATGTTGTCATGTAAATATATTAACATCATAAATCAGTTTGAAATACTGAGAACTAATGAAGTCACTTTTCATTACGATAATGATGCTAATGAAGTAATTTTTTTACCATAATATTTTTCATAACCCTGCGCTAGATAACAATTATTTATTAATTCAATAATAATTATTAAGATAATAAATATAAAGATAATAATTATTTATAATGATTTAGGGGCAGCGTGTGGCTCAGTGGGCTAAGCCTGTGTACCTGTAATCACAAGGTCACCAGTTCAAACCCACCCTCAGCACATCTGTGGGTCCTTGGGCAAGGCCCTTAACCCCCAGCTCCCTGGGCCTGGCCATGAGTGGCGGCCCTTTACGGAAAACTTGCTTACAAAGACAAGTTGAGGAAGGTGTAAAAAAAGACAATTTCCCCATGGGGATTAATAAAGTGAGTAGTAGTACTACTAGTAGTAGTAGTAGTACTAGTAGTAGTAGTACTAGTAGTAGTACTAGTAGTAGTAGTAGTAGTAGTAGTAGTCCATTTTGGGAAATTATCATTTCTCCTCTCTCTACCCCATCTTGCTCTCCATGAGAGACACAGATACATACACAGGTGAGACTGACGGTGGGGGTCACAACACAGGATCAGCCAGCATGCAACACTCCTGGAGCTGGGGGTTATGGGTCACGCTCAAGGGCTCACAAACATGTGACTATATTGCTGAGGCCAGGGCTCGAAGCAGTAACCTTCCGATCACAGGAATAGAGGTTGAGCTAACTGAGCCAAACACTGTCTGATTGGATAGATGGATTGATTGATTGTACCCTTGAAGCCATGGCAACAGACTACCTCACCAGATAGAGTCCAGGCCACCACACTGGTAGGATCCACACACGTTGCACCCTCCAAGTAGGTCTGTGCCTCCTCGGTGCGGCCTGCCCTCTCTGCCAGGATCCCACACATCAGCAGGCTGCAGGCACGACGAGAACCACAGAGACACCATCCCTCCTTTTAACAGCTTTTAACAGATCATTTGATATATTATTCAATTAGGCAGATCAAAGGACAATCTGCCTTGGAGAGATAATGTGCTTCGGCATCTGAAGTCATTGACTCGTCCTCTATGCCACACCTGGGAAGGTGCACTGGACTGATGGACACTGCTTCTCGAAAGCATTCCTCTGCTTTCAGGTAGTCTCTGGTCAACATGTGGAACACTCCATAGTCAAACCAGTGCTCAGGGTTTCTCTGGTCTCGGGCCAGACGCTGAGTCCATTGAGAAAACCACAAAGAAAAAACAGGAAACAAATGAAGGTCACAGGGAATCGTGGCCGTGTTTTACACAGGTGATTATGGGTGCAAATAAAAAGGTCTATTGATGGGTGCCAGTTAGAATTGTGAGTTAGGAATCTCCTGCTCCAACATACCACTAGATCTGACACCAAGTTTTGCTTAAAAGCAACCATTAGATATATTCGGACACGGAAAGTAGGTAACGTGATTTGGGATAGTAATTACTGTAGAGCACCAGCAGAAAATGGCCTGTGAGTCTGGTACCTCTTGGTAGAAGGTTGCCGCTAGTTTGTAGTCCTGGTTTAGCTGGGCTTCTCGAGCGAAATGTCTGAGCTGAGTGCAGTCTACCTGGGAGGGAGGCCGGTCATCCTGAGGGTCTGCCAAGAAAGTCTGTGTGGAAGAGGAGACAGGAGAACAGGCACAGGAGAAGGGAGGACATGACAGAGAGGGTCACATGCAAAGAAGGAATGGGAGAAGATGGTCAGAAGTCGAATAAGACAAAATGTCAGTGAGAAAAGAGAGAGGAAAAGAGACCTAGCACCTCATCATGATGACCTGCTGGAGGTGAGAGCAGAGATGCAAGGTCGTCGGGGCTGAGCTGGGCATGCTCTGTAACGCCGCGCGGCTGTGAATGACTGACCTTGTTGAGCGCAATGTGCATCTCGTCCACCAGGAAAACGTAGAGCTGGCTCAAGAAGGCCTGCAGCCGCTCCTGGTCCCCGAAGGGCTCCGTATGCAGCATCTTCTCTCTTACGATCCGCACCACGGAGTGCTGTTCACACACATGCACACACACGCATACAGATACATGCACCAGTATACATAAACACAAAGCATTCTGAGAAATGACAGAAATACTGACCTAATGCTGAGCGAGTCACACACAGTCAACCACAGACCATAAACAGACCATTTGCAACGTCACATTGCAGCCGTTAAATGCAATCACAGCTCTGCACTGTGACATCACGGTTCCTCACCTTCAGCTGCTCCTTGAAGGCAAAGTACTTCCCCGAGTAGTTGAGCTCCCCAATGAACTGAGTCTTCCGCTCTTCCTGGGCAGCTGGGTCCAGCTGGTGAGACCCAGATGCTAACGCATGGCCAAATAGCTGCTGGTACTGCTCCAGAAGGTGAGCAGCCACACTGGCAACCTGGTCCTGGTACTGCTGCACTGCCTAGTACATATGGATCAGATACCAGTGGATTCTGCTGGCATCTCCCTCCAATGCTTTCTCTGTTGCTAACAATCGGTCAAAAACTCTAAAGAGGAGAAGTGCTGCATAAAGAAAAGGGGGCTTTTTGATGGTTGTAAAAAGCAGAGGTAGAAAGTTCAGGTCCAGAAAGTGAAAATCCAGACCAAGATTTTGTTTTAACCAACCAGTTGAGTATAAAGAGTCACAGTCACAGAGTACTCAACTGGTTGGTTGAAACAAAACCTTGGTCTGGATTTTAACTTTCTGGACCTGAACTAGTCTCCTCTGATAAAGAGTAAGGGGGTGTACGATTGGGTGTGTTATACCTTCTCTGCCCCAGCTGGTCCGCGGGTGGGCAATGGCCTGGCTACAATCAGCTCCCTCACTCTGTAAGAGACACACAGGAAACAACCCAGGCTTGTGATAAATGCATTTCTGTGGTTTTTTTTCTGCTCTTCATAACCATGATGTCATCATTTATCGAGCATCCTGAAATCGCATCCAGGGCGTGTTGGCATTGCTGAAATCAGCCATCTCTATGTTACCTTTTGGCCAGTTCTTCAGGAGGTCTCTTTGGAACCAGGGGTTTTTCCAGGGCAATTTCAATCACAATATAGGTTCTGGCCTCAGTGTACATCTAGGACCATAAGGAGAGTGTTGTCAAGGTATGCTCAACAGCGCCCTCTGTCTGTGTTACTAAGCCATATCTCACGCAAACAGGGTAAAGCAAAGTGCTGGACAAACAGCAAGGTCCTTATTTTACATCATATTGTGTTCCAAATAATGGGTATTACAGGTGATACTGCACATGCTCGCACGTGCACATACACAAATACAAGCCCACCTGACCCTCGACGTTCTCAGGCGTATCCACATCTGTAGAACTCTCTGGCAGCAGTGACTTTTCCTGAGTCCCTGGCTAATAGATACAGTGATGTGGGAAACTGCTCTCTGTCCTCTCAAGAAAAGGATTGCGAAAGTCTTTTCGTTGGAACAAAGACAAATAATCATTTACTGGTTCTGTATGTGGATAATCCAGCAAGCATTCTGGCTGTCACTGGCTTTACTCAGACACTAAGGACAGAGGCAGCCTCCATGCTCTTAATCTCTCTTAAACACAGGAGTTTTCAACAAGCAAAAGGGCAGGTAATCAAAAAAGATTATTCAGCATTGGTAATGGAGTCACTGATCAAACACAATTACAGCTGAATGATTCAACGAGCTGACAGGAACTTGGACACAGGTAGGGCAGAAGACTCTTCCTGATGAGAGAGATCCTGCTAACAGAAGAGAAGTTTTCGATTCAAAACAAAGTGATGAGATTAGAGTGGCTGTAATCAATACCTTATACCGGTTTGGACGATATAGAAGAGGGGACTTATGGGGCAGCTTGAGGGAGTTTTACTTACACAAAAATATTCTGAGGGCAGAACGAAGAATGATTGGTTCAGAGAGATAACTAATCAGATTGCAGAGGAGGTGGGTCCAAGCAACTGGAGTAGGCAGGATCAACCAATCAGATGTCTCGGTCCCACCTCCTCTAGATGCTTGGACCCACCTCCTCTACATTCTAATTGGTTATCTCTCTAACAACCATTTTTCGTTGTGCCTTCAGAATATTTTAGTGTAAGTAAAACTCGCTCAGGCTGTGGGATATATCCTCACCTTTGCATTGCATGCCTTTGACACCACAGCCCTCACCTTTTTGGTGGCCTCCTTGGGCCCTTTTGCTCCCTTGTCTAAAGTCTTGCTGGAGGCTGTCCTGCACTGCGCAGACTCCGCGGAGGGGGGGGGCCGGCCTACACCCTGCTGCGGCAGCTGGCGCACGACCTCCCGCAGGACGCTGGTGCTGCGCTTAGTCTGGGGCATCGGGTGTGACATCATCAGTGCAGCCGGGCCAAGAGTCCCCCGTCAAATTGTTAAGGTATTTTAAAACTTATTCTTATTTTTGTCATTTTTGCATTTTTTATACTGGATGGCATCAGACTAAACCTAAACAAATAACATAACATTTTGATATTTCTGCCATTTATTTTGCAGAGAAAGTTGTACAGAGCCCAGGACTCTGAATAACCTCATCCCAATAAGCGCAGCAAAGACTAACCAAACATTGTCTGTCGGTGCTGATCACAGCACAGCTCCCTTGGGCCCCTTTCATACATCTAAACTGGCTTTTACCGTCGGCTTTTATCTGATCTGACTCTTCAGTCTTTCTAAATATTTGATAGTGATACTTAAAAACTTCAGCTTCTGGTCACAGATAAATTATCTGACTCTCCAGTGGAATCTCTCTTTTCTGACATAATCTGTGCAGAAATCATCGTTCCTCTAATGAAGTCAACACAACCCAGATCTGGATGTAGCAAACCATCTCCAGGTCGTGTCCCTGCCCCCAGCCCCCACCCCCAACATGAGGGACACAGTGGCAGGTGTTTGTAAGACATAATATCGGCTCCAGTACTGACGCGGCTGAATGTTCCGGAAATCGCGAGAGCCGCACAGGTGCCAAACTAAAACAGTGGATGGGCTGCATACAGCAGGATCCTAGCCGGTCTCACCTTATCCTGCATGTCAGCCCCATTAAATGGGTGCAGTGAGTAAGAGCCATGAACACGCCTCACACCGGGGTACAGGAGGGGGGCCAAGTCCACGTACACCAGCCCATGGAAGGAGAGCTGGGCCTCGTCCTCCACCTGCTGTGCACACACACACACACACAAAGATACAGACACACACACAAAGACACACATACACACACAAAGACACACATACACACACAAAGACACACACACAGACACACAGATACACACACACAGACACACACACACAAAGACACAGACACACACACACACAAAGACACACAGATACACACACAGATACACAGACAGACACACAGATACACACACAGACACCCAGATACACACACAGACACACACGCAGACACACACACTCTTAATCTCCATTAGCAATAGCTTTCTGTAGATATTGACATTACCAGATTTTAGATTTTTCCCAACCCCTTCTTTAATCAATAACACGCTAAAAGTGTTGGCACTTTTTCTAAGCTAAAAAATCTGAGTAAATAAAAACACATCTGTTTTATGTTTTCCTCAAAAGAATCCAGCAGATGTTCCTACAAAGACAGTAAAACTTCCACATAAACGTCTCAGGTGTCGGGGTCTATACAGACAGCGTGTTGCTCATGTGAGCCCCTTCAAAGAAGACACAGTGTTTTTGGTAATATGAGCAATGAAGGGAATCTCATGGCGTCTCACCGCTTTGTCCCTGGCCGGCTTCCCCCCCCTCAAGAGCCCCGTCTGAGGCACCCGCCCGACCTCTACTGGCCACAGCCGGCAGTGCGTGATCTGTTGGGTTAGGCTGCGTACGGGAGGCAAGGAAAGACACGGGACAGGAGTCTCTGAGAATCGGGAACCCAAGAAGTGACATCCTGGTCTGTGACATTGCTGGTCTGTATATGTGTATATGTGTGACATCCCATCTGAGACACAGTGATTTCAGGGAGGTGTAAATTGCTGACTTGGGGGGGGGGGGAGTGTTAAAATTTTCCTACGAGTCTTACTACTGCTACATAGCGGAATGACAGATTTCCGGGACATTGCTCATCATTTACGGGTGTTAGGGAGCTGCTATCGATTTGTGGGAGACTCGCGGAGCATCCGGGAGGGGTGGGAGATCTGGAATGTTCTGGAATCTCTGCCTCCCATCGTCATACATGCTCACAGAAGGGCTGCTTTCGGTGGACTGGGCTGATTTCTGGGTCCTGGTCCCGAGGGCGTACCCATATGCAGTGACTCTGAGTTCTCATGAACAGAAACCCATCTGGGACTCTTTATGGCCCTGGCTGACGTTAGACAGTCATGAAGCACGTGCTCAGCAGCCCAGTACCTGGAGGCTCAGAGTACGTCCATGTTATCTATCTCACCAGGCCACCGCCCCGGCGTCCAGGAAGCAGCGTCTCTCTGTGTCCCAGCACACTCTCTTCCTGCTGACCTCTGCTTCGGTGCGAAAATCTCTGTCCTGGGACACATGTGCAGGGCCATTAAAGCAAATTCCACACAGACAGGTTCCTATACACGCATGTTATGTAACAGCAGCATTCAGTTTTTTTTCTTTAAGGTGTTGCTGTAAACCCCGGTATTCATAGAGCCGCAAGCCAGTAATAAGCAGTCCAGTCAGAAGCTGCACACGAGTTTGACATTTGTGCTTCAGTAGATCATGGTGTATGAGGTCATTTAAGCTGATCCCAGCCTGAGGCCCAGTGCCCTCCCAGTGTTCTGCCCCTGGCCTCTCAGTGGGCCCCTGGTGCCCTCCCAGTGTTCTGCCAGTGCCCTCCCAGTATTCTCCCAGTACCCTCTCAGTGTCCCTCAAAGAGTTCTCCCAGCGTTCTGTTAGTACCTTCCCAGTGCCCTCCCAGTGTTCCCTACCTCCATGCCAGTCAGCTCCCCAGTCTCCATTTCAATGGGGTCCGCTTCTATAAAAGCACCAGGTATACAATCTGCACCGGGGGCCAGGAGGGGACCCAGGGGCCACTTCTTGGGTCGAGGCAGCGACTCTCTCTCCCCTCCCATTTTCAGCAATCCTTTGGAAAACAGGAGCAGCTGTTCCTTCTGTAGAAGTGAAAAGGCTCAGAATTAAATGGATACCGACTGACAGGATAACTTTCACATTGAGCATATTCTGTGGTTTCCGAGAGGAGCACTTCAGCTGCAAGGGACAGAGCAAATCCCGTCTCACCTCAGCAGACAGAGGCACCTGGAAGCCAACGACATAACTGGCTGGGGCTGTGGGACTCCAGACGTCAGGGACGGCGTAGGCAGCCTCCACCAGGACCCGGAGCAGATTGGAGCTGGAAAGCTGGGCGTCAGAGAGCAGCGGCTCTGTGGCACAGATGGTCACATCCAGGGAGGGCTGGGTGCCAGGTGACAGAGACAAACGTGTCACACGAGCATTAAAGCGGCAGCCTGCCTCTCTCAGTCACACTCATTCACGCTCATCGTCAGTCTGTCACATGTGTGCATACAGACACACACGAATTTGCCTTGTCATTGGCTACCTGTGTCACACGCAGAAAATGCAGGCATTAAAATGCGAAACCGCTACCACTGAGGAAATGCAAAAATATGGATTACAGGAGGTAATTCTCACAAGGTCTTTTTAAAAATACACAAAACAAGACATGTAGACGCAATTGAACACAACTGAAAATCATAATAGACATGTAAAAGAAGATCTAAATGTACATCGCTCCCTCATGCACATTACATGGCATTCAGATTTATTGAGATCAATTGTAGGGTTGTCCTATTTGCACCTTGCTGGTGTATTCTTGGGAAGTTGACTCTGCAGGTGATCCTGGGGTGGGGTGCAGCACCACCGTGGAGGTGAAGGAGCGCTGACCTAAGGAGATCCAGAGTCAGAGGGGAAATGTCATGGTCCAGAAAGTAAAAATCTAGACCAAAATTTAATTTCAACCAACCAGTTGACTATAAAGAGTCCCATTCACAGAGTACTGATTGAAAAAAACAAAATCTTGGTCTGGATTTGTACTCTCTGGGCCTGAACTTTCCACCTCTGTTGGTAGATGATTCTGTTCCAGCCTCACCATGGAGGAGGGGCAGCAGATCCACCACACCTTGGCCCAGGACAGTGGTCTTCTCTTCCTTCTGCTTCTTTTGTTCCTTTGGAAGGATCTCAACAGCAGTCACTGGACAAAGGCATCAAGGCTTAAACGTCATAACAACCCAAGATGTTGACATTGAACCAAGTTTTTTTTTTATCGCGATATGTACCGCATATTTCGTTACTTCCATTAAATTCAAATAAGCAACATTTAACTTTTTAAGATCCCTGAAAATATTGAATGTAATACTCACAGATGACAGGTTTGTGCGCAAGGTCATCCAGTGTATTGGTCTCACCAAAGCAGTCAAAACTACACGTGAAATTATATTCAAAGGTCTGGTCTGCAGATGCATTCAGTTTCTGGGATTCTCCGAGCATTATGCTATTGAACTCAGCACGCACAAAATTCAGAGCAGATTCTCCTTTGTTGACTCCCTGTAAGGTTTATGTAAATAAATGTTTATTTATTTAGTAAGTAATATTTACAAAAATGAATAACAATTTTACTATACTGTTACATAGCCAAAATGACATTTACGTGGATTTAAATATAGCCTATGTCTCATTACAGTATGACATACCGTATATAATAAGTTTCATTTGGCAATGAAGCCAATATTTTAGCTCACCATGTTTTTGCCACGCAGTACAGTTATTTGTATGGGCACTGGCTTCTCCCCTGCCCCTTGATCCATCTTAAATTGTTTTCTAATGTTATATTGATTTATTTAACTGTCTGATTATAGCTGAAGCGAACACGATTCAGCGCGTGAGCGTCAGCGCGTCCCTCTGTCGTCAAGGCAACACATATTTCATAAAACATTTACTGCTATTATTAAATCTTTTTTGTACTGTCTATGCTCAGATAGATTAGAAGTAGTTAACTACGTAGGAAGTAAGTATATGTTTTAAAATGTTTTATGTAGTCTAGCGAAAAATTAGCTTGCTGCGTGCTAGTTAGTTTAGAATTTCACCAGGGCCTGTCAGCTGCATATGACGATTAAAACAAAGATCAGTGTATAATTTTAAGTATAATTTTCACATTGTCATCTAGTGTATATTATTTTAAATACAGTGATTGTATATTATTACTTCGGCGTCGACCTTTACTTAATCATCCTGATGATGTTATTTTCTGTTTTGTTTTACAGGACCTTACACGTCCACTTCCGGGAGTTGTAGCGGGTGTTTAGAATGTCGCTTTTGCGGCATGTCAGCCCTCAAGTCCAGCATGTTACGCTCACAGCGGTAAGCGAAACGCGTTATTAAATGCCGTATGTCCGCTGTTTAATTTTGTCTGAGTATGCAGCTTTTTATTGTGCTTGTTAGTTTTGTACTTGTGACTTTTACTTTGCTATATACAGGGCAGTGGACCTGGCCACCGAGTATTGCAAGGAGGAGGAAGCCAAGATTAACGCGAGCATCCGGCGTTGTCGGGAGATACTGCGCTCTCTGTAAGTCATGGCTGTCCCTTCACATCTGTGGCTGTCATGTAATGTGCTGCTTTTCATTTTATAGCGCTCTTTTTCGAGTCATTGGCAAAAGTCGTAGATCGCGGACTGTAGTACATTGTACATGATCCTGCGTGCGGTCCTATAGGAGAAGCCCGCGGAGGATTTCTGCCGAAGAAGACGCGCTGGCCGCAGGAGTAAAGGACGGTATGTAGCCGCTTAAAAGGCGATTGCTTCATCTAGATTAATATCTAAAATAGGACAGTGATGTATGTCCAACTTGTTGACTTCAGCTTCCGTTCTTTTCTTTCGTCTTGCATTTGTTTGATTTACCTGCAGCAGTAGATGGCAGTGTTTTCAGCGAACGCATTACACGTGCGCTGCATAAGTGCTACAGTATTTCACAGGAATTATTCGCCGTTTATTTGTATGTACTGTACTTTTTTCAGACTTGACATACATTTGAAATGCAGGAAATGGAAAGGTTGTTCAGCTTTCAGAAAAAATGCAGGAAAAAGAGACATATTTGACATTTGTACGTGTGTGGCTGTGCAGACCCCGCCATGCCCCCTGAGGAACTGGAAGAGGTTCAGCTGCTGGAGGGGGCGCTGGCCAGAGCACTGCGCATCCGTGGCACTTTGGGAGGCCCTAAGTGCACAGCAACTGCTGATCCAGAGGGCAGAGACGGGAATCAAGCAACTAGCACTAACCATGTGATTAGCTCACTGGCCCCTAAATCCACCTCCAAGCCCTTAACCAATTACAGGGAAGCACAGAAGCCTCCAGCTTCCCGGCATAGAGGGGGGCACACAGGCGGCTGTGCCGTAGCGGGGGGGAGGGCTCCAGCCAGGCCTGGTCCCGCCGCCCAGACCCGAGTGAGAACGGCGCACAGCTTGAGAAAAGTCAAGCACCCCCCCACAGCATCCGGCTTGGGATGTCAGCGCCGTGTGGAGCCGGTCTCCCAGCCGCCGGAAGAGAAGGGCACAGCTGTGACCTCCGGACAGCGCCGTGGCGGGGGCTGTGTGCCTGAGAGAGAGCAGACGGGAGCGGGAGGCGTGGCTGCAGGAGATGCTGACTCTCCGGCTGCTGACGATGGGTATGGTGCGCTTTTGTGGCGTGTGGGTGAACAGTCGCATGGCTTTGTGGCGTGTGGGTGAACAGTCGCATGGCTTTGTGGCGTGTGGGTGAACAGTCGCATGGCTTTGTGGCGTGTGGG
>JAODJU010000045.1:10862643-10877323 GCA_026776725.1 Gnathonemus echidnorhynchus | reverse complement strand
AAAGTCAAGTAGTTTGGTGGGATTAATGTCCTGAAATCCTCAGTATAGTGCCCCCTGTGATAGTCTGGCATCATGGGGCAAGGAGCAAGCTGCTCCAGACTGGGCAACAGGTGGCGCTGTGGGTGTGAATGCCTGCTGACACCAGCCCCCGGACTTCCCTAGGCCTCGTCCACTGAGTCACCGGGGGGGGTCTGTTCTGGCAAAGGCTTCTCAGAAGGCTGTACCCCGGTGGGCGTAGGTTTCCCAGAAGGCACAGGAGGAGGCGCAGAGTATGATGGGCTCTGACGGTGTTTCTCTGCAGGAGTTTTAGGGGGAAAACAGCACCTAACCGCTTCAGTTGTTACAGTGACTTTGTATAAACTATTTAAAAGTCAAGTCAAAAATAAGCACGTTCTGCAGCAGCGTAGGAGTAAGTGAGAGGTTGTGTTTTTAATTTCTCCTTGTCAGAGGAGGTTCGGGCGGGGGTGTGCTCCCTTCTGCTAACGCCCGTCGCCGTCCCTCCTTAAGAGCAGGTCTCTGCTGACGTTACCCGAGCTGGGCAGCATGGATAAACGGCAGCAGGTCGGCGTCTCCCGGAGCGAGGGTGCAGGCCGCTGGAACGAAGCCGGCCGACCGACAGGAATACGACTCCGGGTTTCCTCCAGCGGCACCGCATGACGAAACGTTTTGTTTAAAGGCTTCAGATTTCCTCTGAAGTTTCGCGCATTTTTTTTTTATAGATAAGTTTGCGGGAAAAGCAGAGCCTGGACGTCAGCGGGGCCTGTCTTGGGAGAGCCAAGCCCTCTGGGAGACGGCCTTCCTGTGACCCCACCCCCCAGCTCGGTCTGTGTGACGAGAACTGGGCACCGCTGATGTTCATGTGTAATTCATCACCCCCCTCACCTCCCTGTTACCACTCCTCCCGTCCTCAGCTGCTTTTCAGAAACACTGCTCAGTCCACTTTATCATTTTCCCCGACGCAGACGATCACGCTGCTTGATTTTTCGACGTTTCCTCTGCATTTAACAGGGAATTTCTCCCTGATATCAGAACGCGGATTGCTATACCACCCGTCTCTCTGAATACTTGTTGCTCTTCAGGCCGCATTTTCACGTGGCGATCTGTCCAGTTCTCTTCTCCAGTCCCAAAGGAACCCTCAGATCATAGACCCAAGCTCGATCCAACCAATCACCTTCCGGCTTGTGTCCCCTCTGGGCACGTTGTCCTTTCTTTGAGTGACTGGCCGTCAGTGGCTGCCTAAGCCCATGTGATGCTCTGGGCGAGGGGGCGGAGTCTGTGGTGTGGCAAATCAGCATCCCTGCCACTGCTGCCCATGGCGGAGTCCAGAAGGGACAGCGGGGAATGTGCCTGAAGGTGGATCCAGCACCATCAGAACATGCTGGAACATCAACAGTGGCGCTGACCATCATTCCGGGGTTGCCAATTCTCCCGCATCTTGCATGACACTCACGCTTTCAGACTCTCACACCCACACAAAGAATCTTACGGCAAATCTATATTATTCCATTATAAACCTAAAATTAGCTACATCAAAAGCGTTGGGGCAGTTTGCAAACCTTACAGACTATTTACAAGGTAACAGAACTCTTACATACATGTGAGTGCAGCGTGTCTCGAATTGAAAATCTCACTCCAGCCAGCTGACCAAAGTTGGCAGCCCTATCATTCCTGCCAATGCGACAGAGACGTGCTAAAGGAAGTGGCGGTTAGGGGCCATGGTGAAGCATCACTGGCAAATGGACCCAGTCCTGCCTTGAGATTGATGTGTGATTGACACTGGGAGACTGGTGATGAATCTGTGCTCGTCTGGGGGCTGTGTCCCTCCAACGTGCCGTGACTAAATCCTGCGACCTAGATATGTGTGCGAGTCTCATGGTGTAGGTGGGCGGTTATCGTGTGGCCTTTGAGCGTGGAACCGTTCCCAGAAGAAGAGCACATACACACACACACCAACACATACACACACGCGCTACTCAAATAGCTTGTTTGATCAATATTCTCTGAGATGCTTTTCTCTTTCTGCGCATGTAATATACTGGGGCGTGAAGAGGTTTGACAATCTGACGGCTCTTAAAGGAAATGGGAGCGGACGGATTGTGCAGCGACGTTGGTGTCTCTGACAGTCAGACTGTCATCCAAGCCTCCCCCTGGTTAATGGTGTTTGACAGGAGCCAGTGGGTGTGAGTGGGTGATGTCACGCACGCATGAGGCCCTCAGGAGTGGCAGAAGCAGAAAGCACCTGTTACCTGCTTACCTTGCGAACGTCAGCCGCACAGATGCAAAGGGCCAGCACTGACACGCTTACACATCTGGCCACTATTCCATACCACTGTTGCCCTAAATAAAAATATCATTTAATGGTCACCCGTCAGTTTTCAAAACCTAGAGCCACAAGTACATCCTTCTTCCTCCAAGAGTCCGATTCCTTTTCAGCTTGGAGTAGGCAGGGAGAATAGAGGAAAAGCGAGAGAGCGAGATGGCCAGAAAGGGTGGGAAGGAGAGAGGAAAGAGAGGAAGGCAGTGGCAGAGCAGTTACCCTAACCCTCCCTTCTTCCAGCCTCTTCTCACCGCTTTCTCCCCAATTTTGACGTCACTCACTGATGCCAGCCAATCAGACTCTCCGGCCCACCCCCTGGCTCTCCCATTCAGCTCGGGGAGGCGGGGCATCTTCGACTCTTTATACCTCCCCCCCTCAGCTCAGGCAGCTGAACACACGGTGCCCTGCTGACCGTCGGGAGAGTGCGCCGTGTCTCAGAGAAAGGATGTGAGTGGATTAGTCACCGAATCCCCCAGCCCCCATCATTCTTCCAGTCCTGACGCTGACGGTAGCTTCTCTTTATTATTTTCTCCGAGCCGGATCTGACTTGCGATCGAAACAGCCTTCGGCAGACACATCATCAGCAGCTCCGCCTCCTCCTGCCGTCCCTCCCGGCCGGCGCCTTGCTCCGAGGCTCCCAGATGGGCTGCACCACCAGCCCCGTGTCCTGCCAGCCTTCACCGGCACCTGCGCCCGCCGGCCAAGATGGCGCGCCGCAAGATGGTGCGCTCAAGGTACCGGTCGTCCCGTCCTCTTTGGAGAGACTGTCCCAGGCCACGGGCGGCATGGAGAAGTCCTGGTATCGCTGCATCTTTCCCTTCGGCCTGATCTCGCTGGTCATCGGCGTGGCCACCACCGCTGTCACCTTCACGTACGACGCCCTGCCGCAGGTGCGCGTGATGTCACTGGTGCTGTTGGGCGCAGGGCTCGGTCTTGGGCTGCTGGCCGCCTTCTGCTGGGTGCTCCACAAGAAGAAACGACGAAGGAAAAAAGAGGGGCTCCCTCTGGACCCCGAGCAGAGCGCTCTGTGACCAAAGGAGCACAGGAGCAGCCTGAAGGGAGGCGCTGATCTGCAGGAGCTCGATCTGGCTCCTAGCGAGGAACCACCCTGAAGAGCATGCAGGAGAAATGGACAGATTGGTGGCTAAAGAGTGAGATAAGTAGCTTTGTGCTACGGGGGGGGGGGGGGGATCCCAGTGAACTCTCACGCAGTCTGCGGTCGGCTGGCTGGCTTCACGTTTCAAAACAACGTCCCCGGCATGAGGGCAGTGTGTGTACGCATGCACACAGGCACGCACGCCCTGCCTGCTCAACGCGGAATGCAACCGATGTCGCTGGCACTGCCAACAGCCAGCGTCAGTGCTCGCATTCCCGGGGCAGGTGGACGCGGCTCATTATCGGAGATGGGGGCCAGGAGACTGTAACCCGAAACCTGGATGGGAGAGAGGCTTCCCCCACGCCCCCTCCAGCGCCCGTCTGTGCATTACGGCCAGTCTGGTGGCTCCCAGGCTCTGGGCACCAGACAGACCTCAGAGATGCTGTCCGGCTCTGCTCCCACGGTGCCTGTCACGCTTTCTCTCTTGGCATCGCTGCACCAGCAAGGGAGACCCGTCCTTCTCCCCGGGCTGTGCCTGGCGCTCATGTGGGCGGGCGCGTCAGAGATGCGGTTGATGGGAATTCGTGTGTCGGTCATGGATGGATTGTTCCACGCCTGAGATCTGGGATCCTACAAACCTGCGTGGTAGCAGCTCAGGGTCCCGGCGCCGCTGCTCCCTGCCGCTGCTCCCCGCCGCTGCTCACGTGCCGCTGCTCACGTGCCGTGCAGCGCAGGCCAAGATGCTCTCCACCTGCGAGAAACGCTCCGAGGGACAGCCTGGCGTGTGCGGGGCGCACCGCCCTCGTTCCCCGCTGTTCTCGTGCAAACTCCCTGCTGCTCGTGGAGAACTTGGATTCCATCTCGTGTTTTGCCAAAATTGCTATTTCCCATGAAATTTAGGACGGACTCTGACTTGGGACAGTAAGCCCTTCACTCGCCGTGTTTAATCGTGCCCCCCAGCCACACCCAGGTTTGTTATCATCAGTTGTTTCCTTCTCTCCGATTCCCGCCCCTGACCGATGTCTCTGCAAGCCCGCGTCAGCATCCCCCCCCCGTCTGTGTGCAGTATTTACTCCGCAGCTCATGAGTCCTACAGGCAGCAGGAAATTCAGGAAAATGGCAAGAAAACTGTGATGTAATTCCGCTGTATTTCATACTGCTTTAGTAAATATATAATATATAAACAGTGGGTAATATCAGCATTCCGTGTACAACCGCTTTTTTCCCGTTTTTAAAGTCAGCTATAGAAGAACTGGATCTACACCGTTTGATTTACTGCAGAGCATTACAAGGAACAATTTAGTCCAACACTGTGAGGCCCAATGTCTTCTGCTTGGCAACTGGGCAGAACTTCAGACACGTGTGGGTACACTGCCACTCAACATGCGTATTATGACACGGCTCAAGCGTAAAAACAGCATTTCTTATCACAAACACAAATCTAGTAATGTGACGTGGAGCACTCATCTTAAGTTTACTAAAGTACATTGTGAGGACAGACTACTCGTAACCTGATATTATCTCATTAAAAGTTAGGTGCCTTTCTGATGTCATACAAACCAAACCACTGTAAACACCACTAATGCTGGGATCTATGGTTTACCCTTTATCAGCCTAACAGATTCCTGCATCGCATTAGACACTGGACATATCACAAGATGCTTTGCCTCAACTCTCCAAAGACAACAGAATGTTACAACATAGCATAGGGAGGAATTTCCAGCATTTACAAATGTTTACTTGACGGTAGATAGGTACAGATGTGCCTTCTCGTCGCTGTCCAGCACCTTAAATGGTGACACGGGACTCTTGATGCATTGTGCCCGAAGCAGCGGGGAGGGCAGCGCGTAGTCATGTACTTTCATTGAGAAAACCTGGAATATGGCCGCCGCTACACAACTTAATCACGCATGCATGTGCGCTCATGTAATACGCTTATACAGCTTGCTGTACCTGTATTCGTTTGGATTTCGACTTAATGAAACGTGAATTGGCGATGTGCAGAATACACATCCTGATTAAAAATAAGAGGGAATAAGAGAGGGCACCCATTTCCCCTGACAGCGCGTTTTATACGAAGACTCCTTATTGTACCTGCTGACAAATATATGCGCCTCCGTCTGTAACTTATATGATGCTGTATATAAAACAGTATTTATATATTTATACTTACATCTGACGTATTTTCAAAGCTGTATTAAACTTATGATTAATACGAGCAAACCTATGTGTGCCTTTCTTTGTTTAAGACTGAAAATCAAGCGGGCGAGAACATGAAAAATGAGTAACAATGTGATCACCCCAACACCCCCACGCCGCGACAAATACAGTATTTAGTTGTTTTCACATGGTATGTTTATCACCGGGAAATGAACTAAAATATCAGACAGAATAAGGAGATTCGAGCTTTTTATTGATGGTAATTCCGACGCACGCATTTGCTCCCTTTGCTTTCTGACGCATTCGGCTGTCCGGCTGCATCTGAGTAACAGGCACACCGCCGCCAGCGTGTCGCTGATATTGTTTCACTTAAGCGGTTTAAGGCTGTTACGGGCTTCCGCTACCAAAGTTACGGTCATCTGGTACTTCGCTTTGTATGCCATAATGACGAATACAACAATGGCACATAATGGACTGGGGATCCGGCTGGGGAATATCTTTCAGAGGGTCATTCAGATGGCCCAGGAATTGTTTCCTTACGTTACCTTCGGTTACGTTAATTAACTCGTAATAATCGCATTTTTAATCGCGTTAACATGCAAACGTTTATTAGCTTTGCTTCCCGGTAATCTGTCTCCGGGCTAGTTTATGCAGGAAGTAGCCAGAACAGTAGTGAAACCCGCCGGGGATTTCACATACAGCCATTATCGTTCTATCCTTTTGTTTTGAAACCAGTTTTGGAAAATATTACCAACATTAGTAGATCAAAACAATTGTACATTTAAACTGTTGCAATTTTTATACTGATCATTCGTACCGTTATTTATTCTCACAAGCTGTTTAATTAATCCGGAATGATACGAGGCGAAGTTAGTTTTAACGATTTAATCTCGAATATGCATTTACATCTAAAATATTCTGGATGAATTTCGTAATACTTTAGCATGAAACAGTGCAAATTGGTGAGGTTTTGAAGCAGGCTGTCTAAGAGCTGCCAACTTTGGTCAGCTGGCTGGAGTGAGATTTTCAATTAGAGACACACTGCACTCACATGTATGTAACAGTTTTATTACCTTGCAAATAGTCTGTAGGGTTTGCAAACTGCCCCAACGCCTTTGATTGTGCTAGTTTTATAACGGAGAAGTATAGGTTTGCCTTGTGATTTCTTGTGTGAGCGTGAGAGTCTGAAAGCCTGAGTGTCACGCCAGATGCGGGAGAGTTGGCAACCCTGCTGCGGATAGTTCTAGGGAAAAGCTTCGTGTTGGGGGTGCTGTGTAAGGCGTCATCAGGGTGCAGGGGTCAATGCAGATTGCCAAAGTACACTCCGGAGCCCATCCGGTACCTCCACCCAGAGACTTGGATAAAGAGCCAGATGTTTAATTCTCCTTTGTTAACCATTCATTAGTTATGTAAGCCCTCTAGGTCTTGACGACACAATTACATGTGAGGTGTATGCTGCACGGTCAGGGAACAAGCTGTTGCATATATCGCATTAAGAATCTGTAACGGTCATTTGTCTTAGCTCTTATTCATTATATGCATGGATATCCTGAATGAGAGGCAGGAGAAATCACTTATTTGGCAGGAGTCCTGCTGTGGGAACAAGCAGTGCAATTACACATCCTTTCAGGCTTGTTTTGATGGTGATGTAAATGTGGTTTGCAGGTACATCTCTTGATTGTTAGCATGACACAGCGTGTATAACAGAAAACTAATGACATTTAGTAGTAAATGATCAAAAACACCTTTGCTTTTTTATTCGTCATGTTTAAACACTGAGTCACTGAGGGCATCCTTCTTGATAGGCTGAGTTAGTGACCATCGTTGGTTGTGTTTACTCATCTGTTTTTCATTCTGTTGTCCTTATACAGTGTAAAAGTGAATTCCGCTTCAGAGTGATTCTGGACGAGACTTCCCTTACGTTTCAAGGCACAAAGGTTCGTTTTGCATGGTGCCTGTTTTTTGTTTCAAAGTCGTGTTTTGTGCCTGTTTACTCTCTGTTCCCTGTATCCCCCTCCATGTCGGGCTAGAACCCTGTACCCAAAATGACACATCCTTGCCCGAAGCTCTGACACTGGATCCACTCGTCATCACATAGTTCCTGAGAACAGATAACATGTACTTTGTCACCGTAGGAATAAAACATCCAAACGACTTTGGCCCAAAATGGCTAAAAAGCATAGGGGAAGCATGAACGTAAGCATAAGCACCAACTTGGCATGCACTGCAAGATACAAAAATAAATTATTTTATGAGGAAATCCTAAAGAATACTGTAATAGCAGCAGTGCCAAACAGTAGCATCTAACAACAGTACTACTAAATAGTAAAATCAGAAGGATTAGATTAGATTAGATGTATTGATCCCAGAGGAAAAGCCTTGTGCATGAAGCAGCACATACATAGAAGACAGACGAACATGCATGCAAGGTAAAGCAGGCAAGGTGCAAAGACAGGTCATACAGTGCGGACCAATTAAAAAGTACACAGTGCACAAATAGAATCCTGAAAAACAACATCAATTAAATGAAGACATGCTCATAATCATTTTGAGTGACAGTAGTACAAATGAGTTTTCTTGCCTTCATTCTAGAACAGTATTTAGAGAGAATGCCTCTTTTTCCTCGCCTGCCTTTGCGTGTCGTGTTAAACTGCTCCTCTCTGTATGTGTCTGAACTGCCCATTGATTAAACATTCAGCCAGGCCCCAGTCCCTTGCCTCATAACAATGTACCCCCCGGGCAAAAAAAGAAGACAGATTTAAATCGTCAAACGCTGCTTAGTTACATGGGTGCAATGCTCCTTCCTCTCTTTTCCTCAATTCACCATGCGTGCTGGGGACTCGTTGCTTTTTGTTAAAAGCCAGCAATTCAGGTCTAGCAGCAAAAATAGCACAATGCTCCTATTTAAACCCCCATTCACATCTTCAAATGGGTAACTAATGAAAATTGTGGAAAACACACACTTGTGCGTGCTGGTTCCGCGGCACTCCAGGGCCTTCTGGGAAATGTACTCGCACCCTCTGCTGCTGTCAGCGCTGAGAGAGCCCACCAATGGCACGATGGGAATCCTTCAGAGCTTTTAACATTTATTTCTCACAAAAAAAAGGCTTGATCCACCACTGGCAGGCCTGTCTGATTTCTCTGTAAATAGTAACAGCTACTGTTCACTAAATCCATCCATCCATCCATTTTCCAAGCCGCTTATCCTACTGGGTCGCGGGGCTTCACTAAATCAACTGAGAAAAATACTTAAGATACCCAACGAAATAACAGGAAGCTGCAAACCCAGCAATCGCTCGCTCAGCGTGTCCGTGTGCCTCTCATTTAGGGTCTGCTGCCCCCCCATTCTTCTCATTTGTGGGCTTTTAAAGCATTTTTCTTTCAGGGCTGGATGATTTTTATGGAGGCTGTTCAATTTAGCTTTATAGTCTTGTGCCATAAAAAAACGTCCTTTAGGTTTCTCCCTGCATCCTTTAAGGTTATGTGTGTACATAGGATAGTATTATTGATTATTGAGACTCTACTGTCCTGCATCTTAGCATGATTAGGCTTAACGAAGGCCCGGTGGGCTACTGTCATCCACCAAACATGACCTGAGTCACCGGTTAAGGCATGGTGTCACACTGCATCACTGCCGGTACAGTGTCCGTGTTCTGACATGTCATTTCAATGTCCTGTCTATTGGGGGGGGGGGGGGGGGGGCTATGATCCATGTCCTTTAAATTAACGTGGCAGGGTCCTGGGGGTGGGGAATATCGAAAAAGCCGTACCGCAGCTGAGAGCGGTGACAGTGGGGATGGATTCCAGCTAGGATGAGATGAGATAAGATAGCACCTTATTGATCCCTTTGGGGGGGGGGGGATTCTTAATCTAGTGGCAAAGATACACAGAAAAGTTGAAAATAAAATGAGATACAACAAATATGTGGCATAAAGAATCTGCAGAATTTACAGACAATACAGCAAAGTAAAAGTAAATTCATATAAATGTACAGATGTATACAAAGATAATATGGATCCAAAAAGGGGACAGAATGTAGGTGATGTACTTAGCCGTATGATACAGGCTAGCAGTATGTTGTCAGGAGACAGCAGTAATGTAAACAGGACCTGGGGGGTGGCTATGAGATTTCAGGACTGGCGGTGGGCATGAGGGTCTGCGTCTGGGGGAGGGGAGATCTCCTTTGGACTGCGGTAACCTAACTGCAAACAATGTAAAGAACACAAAATTCAGTTCAAACTGTGAATATGAATATTGTTCTGTGCGGGAAATACAGGATTGTGATTTCAATAGTTCTTGAACCCATTGTCTGAATCATGTCAGGAATACGCCCAAATATCTTTTCTTGTTCCTTACATGGACAGCAGACACCCCTAGGCCCCCAGTTGGTGGCGTCATGAAACGTGCAGTGCGTCAGATACTGCAGGCCACTGCATAGTTCCAGGAGCCTGCATCTGTAAGCACCCTAATGCGTTGCATTTGGCTTCTCAAGTATCTGCCTATATAAACATCTGCCCCCGCGGGGGGCGGAGCTTCGGGGTGCAGTCACCCAGGCACTGGATTTCTCATGAAGTTTTCCTTCCGTGGCCATGGCTCAAATCCAGCAAGTGTATGTGAGCTTTGCATGTGGGATCATCTATAACTACATTTGCTTTAACATTTGTTTGATCTCAATGGAGTTGTCCCCTCTCGTCCTGGGTCTCTGAGTGTTTGGAGTGCGACCCGCTACGATGAGCTGCCCAATCCCTGCTTACTCCTCTCCACAGCTCTGACTGCAGCGCCTCCTGGCCTGTGAGAAACATAAAATGCTAATCATGTCCAGCTGTCAGTTTCCCTGAAAGCAAAATGTCACCATCATCTGGTAAGTCTTAGACAAATGGAAAGGTTTTCTTTTCTCGCATGAAAAAACATGCAAATGTTGGTGTATTCTGACAAAGCTCATCTGACGTGTCTCAGAAGAAGCAAGGAGGTTTATCTGTGTCTATTATTGTGGAAGAGAGGCTGAATTTAGCAAAGGGCTACATTTCTGCTGCCTCTTTGAAAATGGAAGAAAGGAATTCTGGCTGAACGCTGCTTTGTTTTTCAGTCCGTGGAACGGCTCTTCAGTGCTCAGAGAAACAATCGGGCCTGATTCAGGCTATAGTTCTGCTCCACATGATAATGACTTTGGCCTTTACCACCAGAACCACTAAAATGAAATGAAACATTGGCTCTATAGGCAAGACATGCCACACTCAAATGAATCTTCAGAAGATTTTTTTGATGCTGGGACAGTGGCCCACCTCCATTCTGTGTGCAGATAAGATAAAGTAATATAAGATGAGATGATCTTTATTGTCCCAGCACAAGGAACAGTGAAATGTCACTTAGCAGCACAGTCAGCCCTCCAGGACCCCATACAGATACCAGAATCTGCGGATATTTATATAAAGTGCTGTAGTATTTGCATATAACAGATGCACATCCTCCCATGGACTTTAAATCATTTATAGATTTCTTATAACACTTAATACAACATAAATGATACAATATCATTGTACTGTATTGTTTAGGACAGGGGTCTCCAACTCCGGTCCTGGAGAGCTACTATCCAGTAGGTTTTCTATCCTACCTGGCTTCTGATGAGCCACATCTGTGCTCAGGTAAATACCAGGAGCAGGTGTGGCTCATCAGAAGCCAGGTAGGATAGAAAACCTACTGTAGCTCTCCAGGACCGGAGTTGGAGACCCCTGGTTTAGGAAATACTGACATGAAAAATGTTTGTCTATGTTGTTTATGTACAGAAAATGTAGACATAAAGCAAATATAAATTCTTTCATTCACTCTCTCTCTCACACATACATACACACACACACACACACACACACAGTCTCTGTAGTCCGAAACAATGCAGTTATGCCATCTAGTGTTTCTAAATGGCCCGTTGTGTGCCCTGTGATGGCCTGGCATGCTGTCCAAGGTAGGCCTCCAAGGTGGGCCTCAACCTTCTATCGCATGTGCTTCAGGCCCTCAATGATCCTGATGAAATTAAGCTGTTTGAAGTTGGATGGATGGAAGATTTTGAAACTTATCTGTCTGGAAATGATTAAAATACTATTTTCTATGTCTTTTAAGTGCCACAGAATCACAGTTGGTGCAATATTGTCAAAATGGAGATAATCTGGAACAATAAGAAAATCCACTCAGCAACAAATGTCCTCCTAGAAGCATGTCCCACCCACCAAACACAGACAGACCAAATTCAACCAATCATTAGTGATTTAATAGAATTGTTCCAAGACCCCTCCTCCCTGTGGGGACCACCTGGGACCCCCCCAAGACCTCTGACACAATTTGAACACTGCTGCCCACCCAACATACCCAAATGCACACCCCAGGATGGCACCCTAGTGATGACACTGCAACCTATAAATGTTTCCTCAGGAGAAAAGTGCTGAAGGAAGGGCTGCTTTGCTAGAAGAGGACTCCTGACACCACAGTCAGGAAGGTATGTTAGACATGCGGTGAAGAGGCTAAGCAGGAGAACTGCAAATCATTATGAAAATAAATGCTTGTGCCAACTTTACCAAACACACATTGCATTCTTCTTCAGTTTCCAAACTGTGTTACATGGGCAAATAAGTAAAAGGTGGAATAATTTGTCCAACATTGGATCTGGTCATGTTTGGTAAAAACCAAACCATGTGTTCCATGATAAGAGTGTCAGGACATGGATGAATTGCCAGGAATCCCAGCTAAACACAGAATCCTGCAGGATGGTACCAAGTCAGCCCTTTTCGAGCTGGAGCTCAGACAGGAAGGTCTCATTTGGAATCCAACAATGTTGAAGCAGGTTGACACAAGATTTTGAGAACTTTGAAGCGTGCCTCAGAGTTTCTCCATGACATTGAGCATCTGATCCACTGCTACAGGAAGCATTTGTATGGAATAAAACTTAGTGTTGCACCTTCTTTACTGATTAAATTATAAAAATGGCAAGTCGCACAATTTGTTCAAGCAAGTTCTCTTTTAATAATAATAATAATAACAATAATCAGGTAATATTCAACTTCCGGACACCCCATGAAATTTATTTCTAGCTATGGCCAGAAATTAGAAAGATTCAGTCTCAAAGGTCAGGGGCGTTTTTAGCAGAAATACTTTCAAATAGCAGAAAAAAAATGCATTCTGCTGTTTGATTAGCAAACGGTAAAAATATCGACATTTTAGATCATTACAAAATAAGGTTGAAATGTATAACTATCGGTAACTAGGAAAATGTACAGGCGTGCAATTTATACTTATAAAGTAATTTATTAAGGAAAACATTTACTCATTCTAAAACAAATGTTTTATCGCTAGCTGTTCTCCTGTTCGCCTTTCCCAACGCAGAATACGAGAATGCAAGTCTCATTGGCTCTTTAAAAATGATACATTTAAAAGCACGGCTTACTATGTATGGCTCATTTCAACGAGCTCAGCAGGAAGTTGTCGTTCTTCCATCCGTATTGACCAATCACAGCCTAAACAGCGAGAGCGCGTAATTCGAAAATCGCATCATTGCATCCAATAAGGAGTCGTGCGTGCCAATATTAAAAGTTAAGCCAATCAAAACATAGAAATGCTCTCGTCAACGAATCATAGGATAACTTCGAGCTGGGTGGGCGGGTCTCTCTACCGACCAATGGCTTGCTAAAGTTGATGTTTAAACTTGCGCGCGGGCGGTGCTTCTTCAATTTGGGGGAGGATCCTAAAGTAGTTTCACACATGAATTTGAAAAAGTTTCGCAAGGGTCCGGAGGCAGGAGCCGGTGTCCTGAGCTGATACTCGTAGTAGCTGTCTAGCTACGTGAATTACAGATTATTTTAGTAGATCTTTTTTTGGTCTCCAGGAGGCCATTTGCTTAGCAGTTCCCCCAGATTCGTATGATTAAACGTCATCAGTATTTTGTTATTTAGCATTAGCAAGTTGCTCAGCTGCAGCATTTAATATAACCGACTAACTGGCTAACTCCTGAAATGAAAGCTGGCGGTAAGATTTTGTGTGCTTATTTACATTGTTGATCTGCCTGAGATCAGACAGTTGTATTTAGTGTACTTTGTGTAATATTTTAGGTAACACTGTATAAGATACTTGGGTTTTTATCTTGGATGGGGGTTATTAGGATGGTTAACCACTATACTAGCTCAGGATAGACATTTTTCTTGTTAAAATAATAATTAATCTAGCACCGCAAGGTAATTTATATGGTCATAACTAGCTAGTCACCGCAAAAATTCAGTGTGCTCTTATTGCCAGGCACTTACTATAATGTCAATCGACCATGGAGGGAAAATTGGGCGCCCATCCCAGTCAGGAACGGTGTACCTTATGTCAGAATATACTATAGTCAAATTGTGCGGTAATTTATCCGAAATGAGATTTTTATGAATGACACACAATACATGTAAATCATTATCAAAAAGTATTGATTCTGCCCGTTGTGTAGTTTATTTTAGACTGCGGAGTGTCTCGGTTCGTCCTGTAGTTCATGTAACAGACACATTTCGGGGGGCCGTTTCTGTAAATGCGGTTGGTCCTAAACGATCAGGTAGAGCCGCATTCCTGTGTTTCTTTTACGTCGTGTTTTGATAAATGTGGCTAGATTGTAACATGTCTTGAATCTATATATACTCAGATTTTCGATGTGAAATGAAACAATTTTAATCAACAATCTTGTTCTTCTTTCACCCGCTTTCTCAAATGTAATAAACCATATGGAATCCATTACTGACTAACAGTGTTACTGACGTGCGACTTCTGTGTCTCTCCTGCTCAGTGCTTCATTGCCGTTGCTCAAAATGCTTCTCTGTGCCCGTGAAGAAGAGGGTGAGGAGGCGCCCATCGGCCCTGACGCTGCTCTCCCTACCCGAGGAGGTCCTGCTCTGTGTGCTGCAGTGCCTCTCAGCCCAGGACCTGCTGGCTGTCAGAGCAGTGAGTGACACACACTCCCGCATGCACGCACACACTCACACACACACTCCCGCATGCACGCACACACACACTCCCGCATGCACGCACACACACACTCCCGCATGCACGCACACACACGCACACTCCCGCATGCACGCACACACACACTCCCGCAT
>JAODJU010000045.1:10845169-10862543 GCA_026776725.1 Gnathonemus echidnorhynchus | reverse complement strand
TGCACGCACACACACACACTCCCGCATGCACGCACACACACACACACACACACACACCCCCGCATGCACGCACACACACACACACTCCCGCATACACACACACACACACTCCCGCATGCATACACACACACACACTCCCGCATGCACGCACACACACCCGCATGCACACTCCACGTGCCTCTAATTGCATTACACTTGTGTGCCAAAACAGGGCCCTTCAAGTTGCACATCCATCCTCTGAGTCATGGGCTCTCAAATCTTTCAGACTATAACCCCCAAAATGACAGCACCAGAGACTCATTTTACCAACGTTTAGGGGTCCCTGTGTCTAGATTTCTTCAACCGAGTCTGTCATGGTACATTTATCACAATTGACTCTGGTTACAGTTGCAATGCAGTACCCACCCCTCCCCCGACCACCTTTTTAAAAATTTTAGAAAACATGCTCTTGAAATCGTCTTGCCACCCCCACTTTGGGAGGTGCTGCTCTAAATGGTTGGAGGCTGCCTGCTGCAGAAAATGTGCCTTTTCACTCGCCCCTAGCCCTACGAGGAATGTTGGGGACTGAATTTGGAGAAAATGCTCGACGGCCTTTTCGACTGACTGCTGTTGTGTTCGCAGGTGCATTCGCGGCTGCGTGACCTCGTCGACGGTAACTCCCGGCTCTGGGCACGGGTCAGCTTTGCCAACAGCTGGCCTTCCGCGGACACCGTCTGGCTTTTCGAGAGGTGCGTGATCCCTCTTCCGCCTCCTCTGCCGGTCGCGTGTTTGGACGTTCGGCTGCTTTTCCATTCATGCTTCGATGGGGAGACATTTCATGTTTCATGTTTCCTCTGTTTCAGAGCGGCGGATAAGGGGAATTTTGAAGCAGCGGTGAAGCTCGGAATAGCCTACTTGTACAACGAAGGCCGTATGTTTTTGTGTTTTTCTAAATACACAGTGCTGTGCAGAAGGCTTAGGCAGTCAAAGAAAATGGTTCTGTCTTGAAAAGGTTATTTATCTGGGTAGTAAGGTTGTATCTGCTCTGAAAAAAAAAACAATTTAACATGACATTTTAACATTAACCCACTGGCGTTTATGTTCTTCAAAAAGTCACTGACACCTTCTTGGGTGGCTAGATGAAACCTACCCATTACATGTATTTGTTTCCAGCTTAATTAACCAATTAATTGGTCAATTATTGATTGATTATTGATCAATACTGGGAGAGGTTTTGAAAAGGTTAAGTTGATACTTCGACAGGCAACATAGTGTTACACAGAAGACGGAGATCCTCCAAGTCGCATTTTCTTTGGCTGCCTGCACTTATTGTAGTTCATTGACTGTAGATCCAAGTGTCTTTTTTTGTATTTTTCATATTCTGTTTAACACGAATCATTTTCAAACCCTTTCAGCGTCGCTGTCTGACGAGGGGCGGGCCGAGATCTGTGGCCGCAAAGCATCCCACTTTTTCAGCCTGGCTGAGAGTCTCCGCGCCCCGACGGCCGATCCCTTCGTCTGGGTCTTCATCCGGCCGCCGTGGTCACCCTCTGGAAGCTGCTGCAAGGCGGTGGTGTTCGACCACCTGAAAGCAGAGTGCTCTTCACAGCCTGTAAGCATCTGATTCTGGGAACGCCCCTCTTCCAGCGGGGTCACCCGCACCCCTGTCCCAGACGTGTGACTCTTTATTTAGCTGCTCGCATAAACCCGTCTCATGGTGATGAGTTCATTTAGGGTCACAGCTGGCTGAGTGCGGCACCCCTGTGTTCCAGCTGCCCCCCGCCCCAACTAATAAAAACGTCCTGATTGAATCAGCATTGGTCTTTCTCACCTTGTCATCCCAGAACATTAGTTTAATTGCCAGGTGAGGTCATTTTAGAGTTCTGCAAGAAAACACTAAGTTCTGCAAAGCCCCCTAACTCAGATCTTATCCTACTTGTTATGTTGGTTTATTAAAGTAGGGGGGGGGCATCTATTCCTGTTCATTATAGTGGAATCTCACATGGGGTATGTTTCGTTTGTTTCTGCTCCTACACCATAGCTTATCGATTCTGCCTGGAAGGTTCTGAGTCCGTTTCCGAGTCTGTTTTCCTTGGAAGTCGGCAATAAGGGCCGTTGGCTTTTGCATTTTCGCTTGGTCTGTGTGCTCTGCTGTTTCCTGTCTTGTCTTAATGGATTCTTGTTTTTTCACTCTGCAGGAGAAAAGAGGCTCTTTGCTGCATTGTCTGGCACGGGTTCTACAGTTTTTTGATGTGAGTTTTTACAGATGAGAGCTGGGGGTGGGGTTTAATGGTGGGTCATTGTTAAATGCTGACTGGTGATTATTTTTGGTATATGATCATCTAAGGGTTTTAATGGGCCTCCTCTTTTCTTATTGGCTGAATTGGTCGTATCATTTAATAAGTGTGGCTGGGGGGGGGGCATGATGGAGCTGTGTGTGTTTAGCCTAACGCCCCTCTCCTGCACGCGACAGGAAGAGCAGAAGCTTGTGGAGGCCCTGGACATGCTGGAGGAGTCGTCCCGACACGGCTGCTTGCAGAGCTCCTACCTGCTGTGGGAGCACCAGCGCAGGGCGGCGGTAAGACACTAAGGGGACACTTCAGGTCCCGGAAGGCTCCGTTTCAGGTCCCGGAAGGCTATAAACCCCAAACTGATTAGAAACACAAAAAAAAAAAAAAAAAAATGTTCCAAAATGATGAATCGTTTCTCAGATGCTGTCACTGGCAGTGCGTGAGTGTGAGCGCATGCGGAATCTGGCGTGTCTGTGTCTTCGTGGCTAATGTGGTGCCTGCTTGTCACCGCAGATGGCAGACCCTGGCAGGTACCTCCAGTGTCTGCGTACGCTGAGGGACTACGCGGCCAAAGGCTGCTGGGAGGCGCAGGTAAGCGGGACGTGGCCCATCTCGCGGCCTCCGTGTGATATTTTAAGCCTTCTGCAGCTATAACGCAGACTGTGTTCCTTCCTCTGCTAATGCGATCGCAGCGGCATGTTTGCGTCAGGTGCTGGGTAACGGGCTCCTTCAGAATAACACCGGGCCTCTTTCCTTTTCCGTTAACCGGCCGACTCGCTTCTCATTGTGCCCACGTGGGGGGTGCAGGAGCGAGGTGCAGCTACGCTGCATCTATAACGGCTCACACTTCCTGTCTGAGACGCCCGCTACCCGGCGTGGCGGTCGCTTAAATGGCAGATCTGTCCACCCGTTCAGATAGATGAGCTCAGCTGCTCTAACAGGCTAGACAGGACGAGGAAGCCCCATCTGCGGGGAGCAGCAAAAGAACGCAGACCGGTTTCACTCTGGCGATCGATGGGTGGATGAAGCGCTCAGGATGATGTGCGCTGCTGTCAGATACAGTCATCCTCAGCGGGGTCTTGCTCGGTCCTCATTGCCCTGAGTAGACGGCTTTTTAATCCAGCTGCCCCTGATATTTTCTCCCTTGGTGTCACTCCTGCAGTTTTCTTCAGTCACAGAGAGTAATGATGCTTTGTGCCCTGCATTTAAACAGCATATTGCGGGATTTCCCAGTTTACGACACAGTTTGCTGATTGCCCAGCTCAGACATGCCTGCTGAACCAGGAATCTTGTGTAATTTTCCTGCTGAACCAGGAATTACTGTGTAATTAGCTGATGATGAGTTTGAGCTGGAAACTCTGCAAACTGCAGAATTCTGGCCGTCCAAGACCGGAATTAGGGAACCCCGGCAAACTGAATATGAAATAATGACAGATGTTTCCCACGCCAGTACTTGCACTGCATAGTAGCGGGAGGTTTGTCCACATCAGGTGGGGAAAGCTGACCAATCGCAATTGGCCTCAGCACCCCTTCCTCTGTCGCCCCCACCCAGCTGTCCCTGGCCAAAGCGTGCAGTTCTGCAAACCCTCTAGGCCTGGACCCTCAGGCCTGCGCTGACCAGGTCGCCCAGCTCTTCCAGTCCCAGTCTGCCCAGCGTCGCCGACCCGAGGACCTACTTCGGCACGGGATCAAAGACACCATGAGGTAAGCGGGCGGAGCGTGCCGGAGTGACACGCCCCCTGGTGGCCTGAAGGTGCACCTGCTGGTGACCCATGTGTACTCCAGCTCGTGTCGGCGATGCTTCAGGGAAGCGGTGCTTCCTCCCCGCCTGTCAGTCACCTTAGTAGGGATGTCGGTACCTTCCTCGTATCCTGTGCCTGCCCAGTCATGTCATGAATAGCTTTTCATTCTCATTGTTCTGATTCACCTCAGAAAAGGCATTAAACAAACCACACAAATGATTCCATTGGGTTAGAAGCCATTGTTCATCAGTAGATGCTAATTGTTATTTTAAATGAATCTTCTGTTTTCACAAGAGCTTGTATTAGAACGTCATCCACAGAGGGTGGGCTGCACCCCCCTGGGAGGGGGCGTGGCTTTGACTGAGTCGCTCTGCCTCCTTCAGGTACATCCTGGTGGACTGGCTAGTGGAGGTGACCACCATGAAGGACTTCTCCAGCCTGGCGCTGCACGTGACAGTGGGATGTGTCGACCGCTACCTGGCACTGCACTCTGTGCCGAAAGCCCGCCTGCAGCTGCTAGGCATCGCCTGCATGGTCATCTGCACCCGGTGGGTGGTGCTTCGGCACTTGGAAGCCTGCTGAGATCATGTCTGTCTTCTGCTGTTGTGTCTATGCATTTTCCAACCTGCTTGTCAGCAAGGTCCTGGCTTATGAGTACTTGATTATGTTCTGAACATGTACAAGTGTGTCACTTATTGATCCATGTTTCCCTCAGCTTTTGAGTCCATAATGATATGAAGCAGTGTTTCCCAATCCGGTCCTCAGGGACCCGCAGATTGGAGAGGGAGCAAAAATGTGGACTGGATGGGAGGCAGCAAAAATGTGGACTGTCTGTGATGGGAAACGCTGATATAAAGCATCAGTCCAACAGAGTCTCTCACTGTGATCTCCAGGTACATCAGCAAGGAGATTCTGACAATCCGTGAAGCTGTGTGGCTCACCGACAACACATACAAGTACGAGGACCTCGTGAGGATGATGGGAGAGGTCATGTCTGCACTGGAGGGCAAGATGCGGGTGTGTACTGCTCTCCTGAGCTGAAAGTAAATGCCGTACCTCGGTCGGGTTGTACGAGATCTGCCAAATCCATCTGGGATTGATCAAACGGGTCTGCCTGCCTGCTCGCATGGCTGATGGCTATGGTCTTCACAGATGATTCCTGAAGTGGAATGAGGCAGGCAGCAGACTGAGAGCAGAGGCTCTAACGCAGCTCTTCTTCCTTGGCTAAGCAATTAACACCATGCTTAGGGATGAGTCCAGCCTCTCCATCCACTGGAGCTTGCAGGAAATCTGCCATTTTCAGACATTAGCCAGATGAAGGTTCTGTTTTTGGCATGGCCGTACTTCCCTACAGAACAGCTCTAGTCTCTGCACATCTGTGCCCATGTGCCTTGACGTGGGGGCCCTTTGTGCCCCAATAGCACATCGCTCCCCCTATCTGTGTGTTGTGGTAATTACCAGCAACAGTAACTGAGACTATGCTGCTTCAGGCAGATTCGTGATGAATCTGCTCCGTCTCTTCCTCCAGATTCCCACCCTGCTGGATTACGGGGAGGTTCTGCTCTCCCTGCTGCCCCTGGAGAGGCGCAGTGCCCATCTATTCAGCTACATCTGTGAGCTCTCGCTCCTCTACACGGATCTGACCCTGCCGTCCCCGGCTCGGCTCGCCTGCGCCGCCCTGCTGCTTGCGCGTGCCATGCACCACTACGGTGAGCCCGGTTGACTTTGCCGTGCAGGCGGCTAGTTTCTGCTGGGAGCCACGCCCCTTGATGCACAAGCCACGCCCCTTGATGCACAAGCCCCACCCCCTGATCTGTGCGCTGTGCTCTCGCATTGCATTGCAGCTCCCGTCTGGCCCCCAAGGCTGGCCGAGCACACTGGCTTCTCCAAGCAGGACCTCATCCCCAGCGCTGTGCTGCTCTATACTAAATGGTGAGTCAGATGCACGTCTCCCCCCCACAGCCGCTTATAATGGGATAAGAAAGGCGGAAAATGCAAGAACATGTCTTACAAAAAGGTCAGGATGAACTTGTGAGCTGATTTCATGTTAACCTGTAATCGTTAGAGTAATATTGAAAATGGCTAATTAGGTCATATCTGGGTCTCCTTTCTAAAAGTCAGAGGATCTTAGAAGGTCACTCCAGAAGGTAGCCTTGAAGGTCCACCTTGCGTTCTCGGCAGCACGCTGGAGCAGCGTCGTCTTACAGCAGAGTGCAGATGGCCGCCTTTGCAGTGCTATATGGGTAGCTGTGTGAGGTCTGGGATCGAATGAACAGCATGCCGGCCTCCTGCTCCCAGGACCCCACAACCTTCTGATCCGTAGCTTGGCGTGTTCCCATTGGGCATCATGACGTCCCTATGGCTGCCCTTAGTCTCTGCGGTGCCCCTCCTTATGAGAGGAACAGCGTGCCACCTGCAGCCTAATGTGCTTTAACCTTCCTGCGTCCGCCCTCAGGACGCTCATTATATTTTCATTTTTCAATCTGGGGCTGTTAAGAGCATCACGCCGGGCATCGCTTTGCCGAACACGGGCTCCAACGGGGGTGGCTGTTCTACCCACCGGCACGTTCCTCTCAACCCAGCAGCCGTCTTCCCTGAGCTTAACCGCTGAAGGTGGGCGAGCCCCACTTGCCAGCTCCCCCTGGGCCAGAGCACAATGTTTGGGTTCCCCCCCCCCCCCCCCAGACAGCACTAGGGGCCCAGTTAGTTAAACATCATTTATTAGATGCAGTAAGCCCTTAATGTCTGTGCAGTACACAGCTCCTGCACTGTAAAACCTTTATCTATCCAGACTTCGATCCTCTAACTGGGTCTCCGGCGGCCTGGAGCAGATCGCAGGCACCCCAGGGCACGAGGCCGGGGCGCACCCTGGATGGGATGCTAGCGGATTTGTAATCAAAGACAGACAGGAAGGCTGTTGTGTGTATCGGTGGAGGGGGGGGGGCGCGTGGGTGAGTCTCAGTATGTGTGGGAGGCTGAGTCAGGGGACTGAGCCTCCTCAAACTGAGATGAATCGGCGGTAATGGACACCTTCCGCGCAGCTTCTCTGAGAACTTCAGCCCTGGGTGTCGAGCTTGATGTCACTTCCGCTTAATCATTTGGTCGTTTAGAGCTGTAGGTTTACTTTTATCAGTTGTGTGTAAGTGACACTCCGCTGTTCTCTGCACCTCTCCGACGCTCAGTTTCAGCGACGACGTCCCCACGGATTACAGACACGTGTCTCTGACGGGGGTCAAGCAGAGGTTTGAGGATGAGGCCTACCAGCAGATCAGCAAGGAGGAGGTGAGTCCCGCCATGTCTGCGGGTCGAGGAGCCACATCAGCCGACGGTTCTGGCGGAAATGAGGAATTGAAGCGTTCACTAGTACCCGCGTTGAGAGTTAATTACAGGCACTTTGCTCAACTTGTGTAAAACCAACATGCATGAATGTGGACTTGTGCAAAAAATATCCTTCCAAGCCGCCTTATCTCTGACCCACACAGGTCATGGGCTTCAGGGAGCTCTGCCAAATACTGGGGATCCCCGAGCAGGAGCAGGAGCTGGGGGGCCTGGGGGGCTCGGGGCAGCCCGGAGGCCTGCACACCTTCCTGTCCTCCCCCACCAGCGACAGCAAGAGGTGTGTGTGTGTGTGTGTGTGTGCAGCCCCCCCCCCCGGGGGTCCGGCACCTTTCAGTGGGTACTGCCAGGGAACTGAAGGTGGCGCTGATGGTGACCCTTGACCTGATTTCCCCCCCCCCCCCATCCAATCAGGAGACGCAGTGAGAGCGGTACACACAGCCACAGGGGCAGCTTTGTGGCCACGCCCACGGCCGAGCTGTCCACTCAAGAGGAGACGCTGCTGGGGGACATCCTGGAGTGGAGCCTGGACACCTCCTGCTCCGGATACGAGGGAGACCAGGAGAGCGAAGGGGAGCGGGATGCGGAGAGTGAGTTCAGTGGGATTTAGCTTTCCTGATGTGAATGCCGCAAAGTGTGTGTTCTGGAGCTGTTAGTCCTGCCTGCTCGGGGCATGTTAACGAGAGGGTGATTTGTGTGTGTCGTCCCCCCCCCCCAGCCTTGACAAGTCTGGCCCCTGAGATCCTGCTGACGCACGAGGTTCAGCCCGCCGACTCGCGCCAGCACTGCCGCGCGGTCTCCAGCGACGAGGACAGCCTCTGTGAGTCGGACGCCGAGGGGGCCGGCCAGCCAAAGCACTCCGGCGAGAAGCCCCTCCCACTCACCGGTGCAGAGCCTTCGTTCCGACTGCCGAGCGTCGACCACCAAAGCTCTGGGTACTCCTCTGTGCAGAGCCCCAGCCCTTCATCCTCCTGCTCCTCACCCCCCTCCCTCATCTCCTGCACGCTCCCTAACCTGACTGCATCTTCAGTGCTGGTTTCACCAGGCTTCTGCCCCCTGATGGCCACCGCCAGGGCCAAGAGCTTTGGTCGGAGGCAGGTGAAGAGGAAGAACGGGGCGGCGCACAGTGGGGGGGAAGAGGCCGCCGAGGGCTTCCTCAGCCTGTAGGGGGCGCCAAGCGCCGCGGCCATCCCAACCAGCTCCTTCGGGGACTCACAGCACTTTCATTTCCCCACCTGCTGGGAAAGAGTGAAATTTATAGGGACACAAAATGAACAAACTAAACTACAGAGCTTTAAGGACAACAAGGATAGACACGTCCTTCCTGAAATCAGCCACCTGACTGAGCCCCACGTGTTTTTTTTTTGTTTGTTTTTTTCCTAGTCCGCAGGATTATTTGCTGGAGATATGTGATCCTTGAGTTCCTGTGGATTAGCGCTGATGCAGGAATGACTGGGAAATCTGGCTCTGGTGGGACTTTATCAGTGTTTTAATGCCGTATAGGCTGTTGCAACAGTCTGTCCGTGGTGCTTTCAGACGATCGATCAATCGATCACCTCAAGAAAAAGGCTGTAATCTTTGGTTTTAAGTATCGTGACAAATCGAAATGTTCTGTTAGTATTCTGTGGTCCGGGTATTCAGATAAGCGCGAGCCTGAGCCCTTACGGGAGACCAGACCAGTCAGAAGTGCTTGTGAAATGTCACTTTGCGTTTCTTATGGTTCTATTCAAGTTTGGGCCTTTGGATTTAAGAAAGGCGATAAGTGCTATCTTAATGTTTACAGTTACTTGGTGCGACAGATTTGGGGCAGGTGGGGGGGTCCCCTCTGTTAGTCTTTCGAAATCTCGAAGACGTAGGGGAGGGCACCTTGGCGTCTGCCGGAACAGCATATGAGAGATGGACGGCTTATGTATTAACTACATAGGCATATTACACTATGCTCTGAGAAGTTTACACTGTTAGCTGCCAGCTAATGGATTCTCTTCCTGCAGCTGTTTGACATTGACATGCTCTGCTTTGGATCCCCTCTACTTACTTTTAAAATTGGACCATTTAGTCGACTGGCTGTTATAGCTGTATGTGAATCATAGTCGGGGGGGGGGGGGGGGGGGATCCATACCTCCCAGCATCTCTGACACCAGCATGTGGTTTAGTGCCCGTAACTTCCGCAAATCAATTTTTACTGTGAGGGAACTTTGGTGGATTTTGCTGCACTACAGCAAGCAAATACTATAAATGTCAGTGCATCCGAACCAATGAGTTGACTTCACGCACTGAGGCTGTTGCTTGTGAATTTAAGAAGTACTGTATTAAAAAAAAATAAAACCTGTGTGGCTTGGGACAGCATGTCCGCCAAAAATCAACTGATTGTAAATAATTGTGCTACACAGAATGTATTGTGTAAATAATTTAATATGAGAAACTGTGACACAGCGCCTTTTACTTGAAGCCTGAGATTTTGCAGGAACCTAAAGAACAGGAACACTGCTCCACGCTACCTGAGGATGCACTGCCTGAGTCCCTGCGCTTTTCCTCTTGTACACGTGAAAGGTTGTGTTAATAGAGGTCTTCAGCTGGTACCCCTGCAGTCTGTAACTGGGATCTGTAAAGATGTCACTGATATACTGCCAAAGTTTAGCCAGCACATTGATGTAGATCCAGTGCTGTTACTGCTGGAAGGTCTCGGTGCTACTGGAAGTTCTCAGTGTGTTGAACATCCTTATCAATGCAAAGATCCTTGTGGTGTGACCTACCTACAGTTCAGGTAACGACTTGAACAAGCGGCTGTATCTGACTGCCAATAAACATTTTAAAAGAGTAACCGTTTCAGACTATTTTTTTTCCTCAAGTCGTAGAAAATGATTGTGAAATGCTTATTGTGCGGTACTGGGCAGGCTTCCACAATCGCTTGGCCCGGATCACAGGTACGGATACCTCCGTCTAGAAAAGCCTGCCGATCGAGCGTTTCTGATCCGGCTAGGATCCTCCAGGCGCAGCTCTGGACTTCGCCTTCCATGAGGATATCGTCACCATGATCCCTGTCACGTGCCGTTTCCATCTTCATTAGTCAGAACCTCAATAATTAAGGCAGCAAGTCATGAACGGTGAAATAATTTAGCTTTAACTTTTCTTCCAACTTGCTGATAATTAGTGCAATGTTTAAAGATTACTTTATTTGACATGGACTGACAGGCACAATTTGGTACAATTCGGTAAGATTTGACGCACGTCTTGCCTGAATAGATGGAACATATGAGCTACCGTGAGCGCGATCACGTGACGCCGGCCGGTGGTCACGTGAACCCTTGTTGACGCTCGTACTATTTGCACAGTGAGCGCAAGCTCTGCCTGTGCTTGGTGCAATGTCATCCTTAGGTCTGGCGTGTAAAGATCAGCAAGCAGTCCCGAGCCGTGCGCCTGTAAATGCAAGGACTATTCGCTCTAATGTTTCTGTTCAAGACGAAGCCGAATGCTTGTCAATGTTGTCTCCGTAATTAGAGATTTTTTCTCCGTAAGTCGGCAAAGAAGTCACATTCCATGAAGTTATATCGCCAGTCACGACGCTAGAACTGCAAGGTAAGCTGCTGGTATGATATATTTTATGCTTAACCAAAAGAGGAGTCTCGATATTCAGACAAAGCGTACGTTGTCATATTTCGGTTTTTTCCCCCCGGAGCCATTAGCGATGGATTGACGGGCGTTTAATCCAATCGGCGCAGGCCGGGGTGGCCATCCTATCGTGTATACACAGGGATGAGGGTACCACGTACGTGCTCCTTCGAGGAGACAAAAGGCCAAACGTTCTGCTTTTTCCTTTTTTACATTTCGATAATAAGTCAGTGTGCTTAGTCGTACACGGGCTATATAAATGATATCCCAAGAAGGCCTACCGCTTTCTTTCTCGCGATGTTGCCTTCAATAAGTGTGCCGCTTCATAATAAAAAAATCACCGCGTTGTTATAAATAAATGTAACTGCGACGCGAGAAATATTAATACGTTATCTAAAATTACCGTCGAATGACATTTATGTCTGAGACACATTTAAAGGCAGCATGTGGAATACATCACCTGTATCAAAAACAAGGTTTCTGCTTCCTGATCGACCGACTAGCCAGTTAGTTGCGAGAAAATCGCTGTTTAAACGTGTGTTAAGGGGCGATAAGATTTATTAATTCAAAGTAATCCTCTTAGGCAGCGCGACGAACGCGGTCTCTTTTCGTAAGGAAACACAAATGATTACCAGTGGAAGATGGTTACCCCCCTCCAGCTCTGTCAGAGCCACTCACGGCTTAAAAGTTCAGGTACATCTGTCTGCCCTAAAGTCACTGAGAAAGGGGGTGGTACATTGGTCAACACGGAAGGTTTTGCCTTGAGATTTAGACTGAATCTTTTTAGACTCCTGGATCCTTCTTATATTTAGTTTCCTTTAAGCAACCGTGTATATTATGTAAATGCTTACAATGCCGCCTTTGTTCTCTGAAAGCGATCCAATGCAAATTTGCATACCTGGGTGCCTTAATTACACACAGTATATCAGAAAAGAGTTGCTTCACTGATTTAATGGCTTGACTTGGACTGTCCTGATGAGCTGGCCTGTGATTACCATAAGGTTAGCATTTTAAGTGGGTGACTTTAGTCCTTGATGGCACTCGACTGGGCAGGATGTGCCCAGCGCTGCCAGACCTGTTTGGTGACATTGCACTGTGTTTACAACTCTTCACTTTGCCTGCGGGCAGATTTGCTAAGAGTCTAGCCTTTTCCTCTCATGTTTCTTGTAGTGTCCAACACATCATTTGTGACATATTCTTTTTCCAATGAGTTATTACAGAGTATTTTATTAAAACGCAGTACTGCAGATTCCAGTGATCCATCCATCTGTCCATTCCTATATTTACTGCTCACCTTATCCGGCCCAGGGTTGTGGCATGCTGGATAACGCTGGATCCATAATCTGGTTTTTCTTCGGCAGGAAAACAGCCCTGGATTTTGTCTTTCTGTGGATCGGTATTTACTGAAGGTGTAAAGGCTTCTCTCTGTAATTTTCTCTTTTTGTGAAAACAGCACTTTTTCAGTGTTTTTTTTTTTTTGATTAATAACCCATCTCTCTCCCGCTCTCTCATCTCTGAACCTGACAGACTGCGCTGCCGTGACTGTGCTCGCTGTCCGTCAGTGAGATGGCTGTTTTGCGACAGTTCGGCCTGCTCCTATGGAAGAATTACATTCAGCAGGTGGGAAAATGGAGGATTTAATCTCCAACAAACTAGACTTACAGGCAGCTTTTGTTCCTTGTCTGTGTTTTCGTTGAACTTCAGTGTGTCATTGCACAAATATGTGTTTAATTTTATTTGACAAGTAAGTTTGTTTTAAAAACACGCATGGTACCGTCGTACGTCAACTGAACCTGTAAGTGGCAAAAACATTTTTGCATTAGTATATAATGCCATTTCATTTATGGAATTTCATAAATTAGTAAATCATTAACCTCAAGGACACCATGAGCAGCACTGTATTAATATAGTCTGCCTAATATTGATAATCAGCTCCAGTAAAGTTTAAGCATTTAAAAAGCAAAATGAATGTTAAATGCTCCAGTCTTTTTTAGAGGTGGACTTTTATGTATGTATACAAAGCATGTCTGTCCTTTCTTGTTTCCTTATCTTCATCTTCCAAACCTGTATTGTTGGATTAACCTTATTTTTTTCCTCCGAAAAACACCTAGTGTTTGTACTGGCAGCTTATCGCATTATCTTTGATTTGATTTAGTGTTGCACGATTTTCCGTTTTTTGCATTTTCCGTCTGTGGGATACACATTGCACAGTTCCAAAGTATGCTTTTTAATTTTATATCATATGATTATCTTTTTTTATTTTGTTGCATGTTCCTATGAAGATGGTTTCCAGCATGCATGCATTTTTATACTGCAGAATTATACTGCAGCATCTGTGCTATGTGCATTAGACTCGTTCTGGGAAGTTTTGGCCAGCAATTCTACCCAGAATGCACCTGGAGCCCATTAGTTTCCTGCGGGTGACGCCGCCACTGCATCTGCAGGTCACGGCAGCGCGGCTCCGATCTCAGACGCAGCCTAGCCTGTACCCTGACATCCCTCTTCTTCTGGCCTGCAGAAACGCCAGATCCTGGTGACGCTGGTGGAGGTGGCTCTTCCACTCCTCTTTTCTGCCATTCTCATCGTGCTCCGGCAGAAAGTGCCCTCGACCAGCTACCCCAACGGCACGCATTACGAGAGCTTCTCCGTGAGCCGCCTGCCCTTCCCGCTCTCCATTGGGAGGTTCCAGTTCGCCTACGTCCCCGGGAACTCCAGCGTGGTGCGGCAGGTGGCTGAAGATGTGCAGAGGAGCCTGGGCCCGATGAGCATCCGCTCAGGTCCGTTCCCGACGCGGCGGCGGGCAGGACGGGGGGGGGGGTTTGCCGTCTGCTGTGGGGTTCCTGGGGTTACGACATGGCCCCTCTCTGGCCTGACTCCGAGCGGAAGCAGGAGAACGGAAGGCTCCGGAATAAGTGTTCCAAAGGCGGAATGTACAGAGTGAAAGTGTGAAACGGGGAAGGTGACTTCACAGCTTGTGGTGTGACGCACTGATATTCCAGCAGCGGCAGAGTGGGCGATGCTGGGAGAATTTCTGTGCCAGTGCTAGGTGTGTGTGTGCGTGCATGTGTGTGTGCGTGCATGTGTGCGTGCGTGTATGCGTGCGTGTGTGTATGCGTGTTTTTCTGTATGTATGTGTGCATGCCTGTGTGTGCATGCGTGTATGTGGGTCATGTATATTTTACACTGTGGGGACCTACAAAGTGTTAAAAATCTGCTTTCTGGCCCCCACAAGGGGAAATTCAATTTTATAAAAATCTGTGACTTCAATCAAAAAACGAAAACTGCCAAAAGTCGCCTAATTTGTTTGGTTACTTATGGTTAAGTTCAGGGTTTGGTAGGGGTTAAGGTTTATATTATTAGCATTAGGGTTTTGCCCATAGGAATGAATGTAGAGTCCCCAAAAAGATATGAGTACAGGTGTGTGTGTGTGTGTGTGTAATTGCCATCTCCCCTCCATATTTCCAAAGGATATCCTCCCACAATGCTGGTCCATACTGTGGAATCAGTGATTAGCATTTGCTGTTTATAACACATATGTGTATTACATGGTGTCCCCTTTGGATTCGGCGGCTTCTTCAGCAAACGTATATGTCTGCTTTATTGTTAAGGCCGTCCAGCTATTGTTATGTAAGGGCAGTGTCTGAGCTGTGACAGGTGATGTCCGTCTGTGACTCAGGTCTCCTTGTCGTCCTTGGTTTCCTCCATCCTGCGGACAGACTCTCGCCGCTGCTGCCTGGCAGAGCGAGGGAGCATATGGACCTCTGCGTGTGGACCTTTTAATCTGCGCTCTGTCCGCAGCGTCAGCCGCTTTAACCTTTACCTGTCTGCTGCAGAGTAGAAGGCTTGCGATGGGGGCTGTCAGGGCAAAGTGTGTAGCTGTACGGTGACCGTGGAAGGGGTGCATTGTGAGTGTGTAGGTATGTGCACTGCCAGGAAAAATGACCTAAAATGATGACAGCATAATGAAAATAGGAACACGTCTGTTAGCAGAAATTGATATGTAGACGTAAAAGAATAGAAATGACAGTCCAAACAGCATGAAGGTCACCTGAGGCAAATCGATGGAAGGGGTTAAGTGAGAGGATCAGTTAAAAATGTGAGATATAGCCAAGGGGCGTGTCTGTGGAGGTGGGGAGGGGGTCTGGGGCTGTGCGGGACTGTCATCGGCCGCATGCGTGTCGGGGTCCGCGTGGTGGGACTGCGAGGACAGGTGACACCCGAGAGGGAAGCCTGGCAGGGCTCCGTGCCCCCGGGGGCTGGACCGCGATCAATTCTTGCTCCAAGCAGGAGAGACTTTAGCAGCACAGATTTATGGGATCCTGCAAGGCAGCCGCCGGCATAAGATGCATTAAAAATGCAGTTTTAAAGGCCAGACAGAGAACATGGCTCCCTTTTCTGTCCCCGTGGTGGGCTGCTGCTCCTGTGGAAGCGAGGCAGAAAGAACAGCAGGCGGCTGTATCAGCGAGGACTCATCGCTCCACTCAGGGACCCTGTCGGGCGGGTCTCCTGCTCCCCCGTGGGCCTCAACCTGACAACCAGCTCCTCTGATAAACATTTATTTGCACATCTTTCTGGCTTGGGGATTTGTCGATCCGTGCTGACTGCTGTACCCTCGGATCCCTGCTTGTTGCTCTGCTTGTGCCTCTGATCCCACAGTGTGGGGGGGGGGGTGGCCAACCCTTCTGGTTCTGAGAACCCCCCCCCCGGCACTTTCTCTTCGTATGTCACACCGTGGTCCTACGTGCCACTTCAGACCTGTATGTGGATGGCATGACGGTGAGGCCTGCTTCACCTGACTGGATTTGCTCTGATGATGTGGAAGACAGAACTTTCCGGTGTTCCATTCCACTGATATGTTCCATGTATTATCCCGCTCTGACTGGTTACATTTTTCATTTATTTATGTATCAGAAGCTTTTGCTTTTTTCTGTAGTGATGTACAGTTTAGAAAGCAGGGCCAGTCGGTTTCTTCCTTCTAGGGAATTTTTCCTTGCCACTGTCGCCTATGTCTTACTCACTGGGGGCTTTGGGTGGGGATGCTGTAAAGCGCTTTGAGATGATGTAATGTTGTGATAATGTGCTATACAAAAATAAATTTGTTGTTGTATTGGGGTTAAGGGCCTCGCTCAAAGCGATGTGTAACTGAGAGGTCAATTCATTCTGCCAGCCTCGGGATTTGAACCAACAAGCTTCCGGTCACTGACCTAACCTGCAGAGCCCCACACTGCCAGCCCCCTGTTATCTTTTTGTTACCATCAATTACATTAAAGGTCTTTTCTGTGAAATGCTTCAAAAACCATTAACTGGATGGTTATAATTGTTCAAGGAAACCTTATTACGATACATTGCCGTAAGGCAAAAATTGGCCCTAGATTGTTGGAGTGACACTCAAAGCAAATAAGAGAGACATTTCTGAGATAACCGTGATTTATCACCCTTGTGCACGCGTCTGTGTTACAGTGCGAGGCTTCGAGACGGAAGAGCTCTTTGAGGAGTTTGTGAGGACGGACCCGGATTCTGGCTCAGTTCTGGCGGCCGTGGTCTTCACGCATGCCTTCTCCCATGAGGATGAGGCCCTGCCTCTCCAGGTGAGAATGAGCCCGCCGCTGCTGATTTGCTGAGTGAAGACGGCAGCTCAAAGCTTACTTTGCTGTGTCCTTAATTACCAAATGTCCCACGTGCTGGAGAGACTTGTTTGTTTAAACGATTGGCATCAAATCGAGAGATTCCTGTGTGAGGTCAGCCATTTCCGTGGCCTGACCTTTATGTTTCTTGACAATTATGGCTTGCAAATAGTGAACTTCTCTGGAAATAGCTTGCTTTTGCTTCCTTGGAATATTCCAGAGTCTCTCTTTAGTGGGAGAGACTTGGTCGCAGTTAAACTCACATTCTGGTTCATTCTGACAACTGAAATCTGAGACACAAGTGGTCAGGTAAGTTGGTTGGCGTTGCTGTGAGCTGTGCCACAAAGCAGTATCAACTAATCACTTTTGCTAAATATCGTCTTTGTGGAAACCAGAATATCTCCATACAGCCGAAGACAGGAATGATGAGAATGATTTTGATGGGCTGCCAGAGCGCACGCAGGCACGCAAAAACAGCAACAGCAAACTTTAGGCTGATTTATTTTTAAATGAATAACTAGACAAACTAGATTGACTAGATAAACTTGAAAATGAACTATCATTTAAAATTGCAGAGCTTGCTAAGTTTTGTTTGCTGTGACAGAGTAAAAACGTTTTTGTGTAACTTTTCGGCGGTCTCGACCCGGCAGACTGTCGTGGTCCTTGTGATGTTACAGTTGCACGTGCGTGACATGCGTTGTCCGTATTAACAGCGCGCAGATCTGATTTAAGTAGCGTCTCACAAAGCAGTGGCGTAAAATAGCTGAGTGCATAGCTTAGCGTGGAAAGAGAC
>JAODJU010000045.1:10827110-10837982 GCA_026776725.1 Gnathonemus echidnorhynchus | reverse complement strand
CCCCCCCCCCCCCCCCCCCGCCCTCATTCTCCTTGTGCCGACACCCTTTCCCAAGCCTAACCTAGCACTCATTTTTCCTGCATCCCTCTCTCCTTCTGTCCATCCTCTCCCTCCAGGCTTTCACCCTCTTCCTTGTCCTTCGCTCGTTTGCACTTTTCCTAGGAAACAGACCTCTTCCCTCGCTCCAGGCCCTCAAAAGTTACCAGGCACCTGCCTTCATTCATCTGCGGTTCTGCTTCTGGTTTTGAAAGGATAAGCAAGACGCCCCCCCCCCCCCCCCCCCCCCCCCCCCCCCCATCCCCGTACCCCGACATTCCTTATCAAGCTCATTTGTTTATTAATCAGAATATCACCCAGTCTGGTAACTCAGCTACAGGCAGTGTCATACACAATACAGAATAATAAATAATGAGTAAAAGCTGCAATGCATTCTGGATGCTGCTTACAGAAACGATACTGGGCACCGTGGCCCCACCTGCCTGGCCTTAGAGTGTGACCTGGCCCAAGGCGGCTGTGTGTTTATTGTTGCAGTGGTTCTTAAAGAGGAACTGGCAGATCCTGTGATTTTACTGAACAGCTATGATCATCCTCTGTGAAGTCTTCCTGTCTGCCATGGTAGTTGCACGGCTTACTTAGGTGGTACAGGGTGGGCAGGCCTGTTGTGTATAATCTGCACGATTTCATCATCTAGTGTTGTGTGTTTGATAAACAAACAGCAGTAAGTGTAAGGCATGCGGCGACCATGAAGCACCGTGTGATCTCCCGTCACATGACATCAGTGACGCAGGACAGTAGCCATTCTGGCTGTTCCGCCAGTTTAACCAACCTGGACCGTTATAGATCAGCGATGTTTGTTAGGATCCTGGGTAACCTTTCTGCATGGGGTTGAAGGAAATGAGATGAGGCTCCATCTATGGTGAGAGCTGTGTGGATTTTTGTTTTCCTGTAGTGCGCTGTCCTTGAGCTTTAAGGTGGCTGTGAAACTTGTTTGTTATAGTGCCATCTTAAGGGTGATTTGGCTGTGGCTGTTTTGGTGGACTTCATTTAAAGTTAAAGCAGCCCTTACTGCTTGAATTGTTACCCCAGTAGTGTTTCTGGTTCATTCTTAGAGAACACGTTCAGCACTTGCGAGACGATTTCTAATCTCTGGTTCGTCAGTGCAGCTGAAGTTTCTGTTAAATTCATGGATACCACACTGGAACCCCTCCCCACCCTGCAGTTGAAACTGGCTGCTGCTCCAGTTCCTTAATGAGCACGCCACCTACTGACCGGTGTCTGAATAGGTGCCGTTGTTCCTCCTCAGCCCTCCTATTGGTGCGGCAGCCCTCGCCTGGCCTCGGTGAAGGAGAAGGAGGAAGAGGAGGATGCAGAGAAGGCTGTGAAGGGCGAGTTCATCGAGGAGGAGCCTTCGGGGCTGGTGTCCGGGATCAAGATCAAGCGCCTGTCTAAGGTGGGGGCCTGGCTGGGGGACCGTGTTTGGAGTGACTGCAATGTCAGCCAGCAGGACTAAGGTCATAAAACAGGAAGGAAAAGGAAGTGATGCTTCACCATGTATACAATTTGCAAAAGGAAATTGTGAAAATCAACCAAAAAGGGGTACAGTTACTCCTCAGTGTTACAGTGAGGACACAAGGAGTACCCCAGTAGTAAAGCTAGTTATACACCCTCCCACTGTAAATAAAATGTAAATAAAACATACAGAAAACTACTTAAATTTAAAAGGGGGGGAGTCTGGGTGGAGTGTGATCATATAATTATGAGTGAGAGTGTTGGGCAGATTAATCATGGGGTGGAATTTGCAGTGATGTGAAGCGGGTCAGAACGGGCTTCCATCTACTGTGAAATTCCCACTAAGTCGCCTTCATTGAATATCTGATCTTCTCCACCATTAAAAATGTCACGACGATGAGTCTTTTCCGCTTGCTTTAGTATGTTTTGGCAACAGTTGCACGTAACAATGGAATAATAACCGTTTAACTGTGAGATGTACACACCCACTGTTCTTATGCTATGGTCTTTACAACTACATTATTAAACTGAGATCATGTATAAATGCACTGTGCAGCCCTGGTCGAATGCTTTGCTATGTACAGCATATTTATTTGTCATTGTCTCACGTCCCTAACTCGTCCCGTTCTGCGTGAAGCCGTTTTTACGCTCTCAGACAAACAGTGTGGCGTTTCACCGTATGATTGCATATTTAGAAATGACCCCAAAGTCGACTTTCTTTGACTTGGTCTGACACTGGAATCCCGGATACTGGAAAGGTGTCCTGTACACATTGGGCAAATGATTAAGGTTAATCAAGCTGTTTATAAAATTACCATTATCGTTACATTTTAACCTATACTTTTCGATTATAAAACTCTAACTTTTAAAGTAGTAATATAATAGTACTGTTGCAAAAGACAATTAAATTTGTCTGTCTTCGATAGCGCAGGGTTTGCACGGGACCTACTTAGTACTTGTCAGCCTGACCTTTCTGCTCTCTCTCCACCAGGTGTTCAAAGCGGGCAACAAAACTCGGGAGGCAGTGAGGGACCTGACCCTGAACATGTTCGAGGGACAGATCAGCGTTCTGCTGGGGCACAACGGGGCTGGCAAGACGACCACCCTGTCCATGCTGACTGGTGAGGAGTGGGAGGCCTGTACACACACACACACACACACACACACACACACACACACACACACACACACACACACACACACACACACAGACATGCATGCATGCCGTTAAATAAAGGCATTACACATAAATGGTCACTTTGCTATTTCACTGTGTCCTCCCCGCAGGCCTCTTTCCCCCCACCAGGGGGCGCGCCTACATCAATGGCTATAACATCTGCCAGGACATGGCGCTGGTACGCCGCAGCCTGGGCCTGTGCCCGCAGCATGACGTGCTCTTCGACAACCTCACCGTGGAGGAGCACCTGCTCTTCTATGCCCAGGTGAGTGCCCCCTGCTGGCTCACTCTCGCCAGCGCATGCCCGTCCGCCCATATACCGGGTCTTAGGCTCCGCTTTCCCATGCTCTGCTTCCGCAGCTGAAGGGCTTCCCCCGTCAGAACATCCCCGAGGAGGTGGACCGGACTATCCGCATCCTCAACCTGGAGGACAAGCGGCACGCCCGCTCCAAGATGCTCTCCGGGGGGATGAAGCGCAAGCTGTCCATCGGCATCGCCCTCATCGGCGATTCCAAGGTGGGCTGCGCCGGGCTGCTCATGCTCCACAGGGCTTCCCTGCGTGGCTCATGGTAGCTCCTGGGCGGGTGAGCAGGCGGTTTTCGGTCGCTGTGGTCATGCTGTGGTCACCGTTCTGGCCGCAGGTGGTGATGTTGGATGAGCCCACGTCGGGCATGGACCCCTCGGCACGCCGGGCCACGTGGGACCTGCTGCAGGGCCAGAAGCGCGGTCGCACCATCCTGCTGACCACCCACTTCATGGACGAGGCCGACCTGCTGGGCGACCGCATCGCCATCATGGCCAACGGGGAGCTGCAGTGCTGTGGATCGCCGCTCTTCCTCAAGAACAAATATGGTGAGAGAGGGCAACTGGGCCGGGGAGGGGGCACGTGGGCAACTGGGCCGGGGGAATGAAATCCCAGCATTGGCAGGAGAGTCCTTCAGGCCTCTGAGTAAGGCCCTTAGCTTTGCTTATGGGCCCTGCTCTCTCAAACAATGTACATCACTTTGGATAAGTGCATCTGCCAAATAAATACGTCACGTGAAGATATAAGGATCCCAAAGGCCGTGATTGGACGTGTAAGATGATGGCAGGGCATGTGCCTGATTGCATCCCCCCCTCGTATCACAGGTGCTGGCTACCACATGGTGATAGTGAAGGGTGAGATGTGCAACGTATCGGAGATCAGCCAGCTGGTCCACATGTACGTGCCCAACGCCACGCTGGAGAGCAGTGCCGGTGCAGAGCTCTCCTACATCTTACCCAAGGAGAGCACCAGCCGGTAAGGCCGCCGGGCACCGCCCAGGGGGCGCCAGCGAGCTGGCGGAGAGCCGGGTCCTGATGGCCGCCTTGCCTGTCTCCTGGCAGGTTTGAGCTGCTGTTTGCGGAGCTGGAGATGAACCGAGAGGAGCTGGGCATCGCCAGCTACGGAGCCTCTGTCACCACCATGGAAGAGGTTTTCCTCAGGTCTGCATCTATGATCTTAAACCTTGTGGGATTTGAACCCATAACGCGTCAGTCCAGTCCAGTCGCAGCATCGAGGCATTGTGGGATATCCCAGCTGAGATGTTTGTGACTGCCCTTCATGGTGTTCTGCTGCTGGTGTTTGGTGCTAAACGTGTGGCTCTCGGCACGCACAGGCCTACGTCTGACCCCATTGAGCCCTTTACTCCTTCCTTTGTATTCTCCACCCCTGGCTCGAACCCTGAGCCGTTCAGGGCGTGTGTCCGTGCAACGAGGTGCTGCTGCTATTTAAGTGAGCAAAGGAGGTCATTCATTGGAGGTCTTTCTTTCAAAGGAGGTCTTTCTGTCCTGTTCCTTTTTGGATATTAAGGGCTTATCCTCACTGGTTACAGTGTTTGCTTCAGGCTGGATTTAGACCTTGCTGATGTCAGCAGTTTGCACAAAGGCTGCGTTTTTTCCCGCGGTCAGCATGGTGCAGCCATTATTAGTGTCAAATGAGGAAGATGATGACCCCTGCACTCCACTGAACACTCGTTAAAGGGTTATGTGTGTGTGTGTGTGCGCGCGTCTGTGTCTGCGTCTGTCTTCTCGCAGGGTGGGGAAGCTGGTCGACTCCAGCCTCGACATCGAGGCCATCCAGCTGCCGCCACTGCAGTACCAACACGAGCGCAGGTCACATGACTGGTCCATGGACGACGGCAGCAGCATCAGCAGCCTCACCGACGCGACGGACTTCACCGACAGTGGGACTCTCATCCTGGAGGACTGCTCCAACATCAAGCTCAATGCAGGGGTGAGCTCTCTGTGGGGAGGGGGATAACATCAGGGCCTGCGGTTCCTGAGACCTGCCGGATGAGACGCCTTTTAAGTAGCACCTGACTGACACCTGAAATATTGGGTGAGCCCCCCCCCCCAGGAGAGGAGCAGCCTGGACACCCTCAGTCCAGTTCTGTTCATTCATGTTCAGTTCAATTCTGTTGTCATAGTATACAAAGGCACACAAATATTTCGTGTCTTGTGCCTCCTAGAATTGGTGCAGCAAATTTAAAGTAGAATAATACTGTAGAATTCTACAATAGTTGAATAACAAACAATAATAGAATGTAAATAGCACCTAATAGAAATGCAAACCATAATAGAATATAAATAGCATCTATTAGAAATACAAACCAGACGCCTGACCGCTTCCCCCCCTCCTCGGCCCCCTCACAGGTGAGGCTGTACCTGCAGCAGTTTTACGCCATGTTCCTGAAGAGGGCGCTGTACACCTGGCGGAACTGGAAGGTGATCGTGGCGCAGTTCCTGGTGCCGCTGGTGTTCACCGTGCTGGCGCTGGTGGTGGCACGCTCCCTGCCCGGCCACGGCGACTCGGCCCCGCTGGACCTGGCGCTGAGCCGCTACGGCCCCACCCTCGTGCCCGTGGCCGGGGCTAACTCGGACCCCACGGCGGCCAGCCTGGCCGCGATGTACGCCGGGCAGCTGGCGGAGCAGGAGGGCCGCGCGGAGGACGTCTCTGGTGAGCCGTCTTACTGGACCCTCCTCATCATGTCTAACGACAGGGAATAATCACCTTTTCTACAGGGAACCACAGCCGAAAGTCCTTCTGATTATGAGCCTGTTTGTTTCTCAAGCCACGTACAGGAATGTTAACAACTTCCTCTTTTGTGGCTCCCTACCTCGGCCAGACCTCCCCGAGTTTGTGCTCCGTCGGGCTGAAGATGAGGGCGGAGCTTTTAACGAGCACTGCGTGGCGGGCGTGTCCTTCCGTGGCTACCTGCTGAGCTTCGTGGAGGCTACAGCCTACTTCAACAACCAGGGGTACCACACTCCAGCCACGGCTCTGCTGCTGCTGGACAGCGCCCTCTACAGGCTGCTGGCGGGACCCAACGCCTCCATCCATGCATCGAACTACCCAATGCCGCGCAACATCTCGGAGACGGCGCAGAGCCAGCTGACTGAGTGCGTACGGGGATACGGCCTCCGCCTTGAGCAGGGTGTTCGTGCAGATCAGTCCGCTTATGCTGCGGCACGGAGCCCCGAGAGCCCTGGCTAAAGGAGACTACGGTGGCCCTGAAGTGCAAAACGTTAAGAAAACAACTAAAAAAAAATAGTAATAATAATTTTAAATTAAATGCATAAAGGTGTTAAGAAAATGGATAAGAAACCCTTTAGGAATTTTACTGTGGTGTTGGCTTGCCGTCTTGCCAGTGGGTGGCGCTGTGAATTGTCTCCTCCTCCTCTCCTCGTACCAGGGGTCAGACGGGCTTCGCCATCGCCATTAACCTGATGTACGGCATGGCCTCCCTGTCCAGCACCTTCGCTCTGCTCCTGGTCACCGAGCGCTCCATCAAATCCAAGCACGTCCAGCAAGTCAGCGGCGTCTACCTGTCCAATTTCTGGTTCTCTGCACTCCTCTGGGACCTGATCAACTTCATGCTGCCCTGTGTTCTGATGCTGGTCAGTGGTGCCCCCCAGTGGCCGTTTGTTTTTACTGCACCCATATATCACATGGCGGTGTCTATTTCGCCTTAAGGTTGATTTGTACTCCTGTGTCACATCAACTAATGCATAAAATGTGAATCTGTAGTTCTTTGGCATTTTTTCAAATTTGTCTCCAGGAAGTTTGGAGCAGCACAAATATAGCCAGGGCTTAATAAACGGATACTTTCTTACATGTTCCATTCAACAGTTGAATATATCACAAGTTGGGAAGACAACACATGCAACATCCAAACCTATCAGTACGCGTTTTGGCGGTGTGGTTGCTAAGCAACACAGACGCACCAGCTCACTAGTATAAATGCTTGTGGTGGTGCTGGCCGCTCGGGTAGATCACGGCGCAGCCGCGACGCCAAAGAATAAAGCAGCTTTCAGCGCGCTCGCTACTGCCCCCTGCAGGTGGTGTTCTGGGCCTTTGGGGTGCACGCCTTCACCAGGGAGAGCCACCTGGTGGACGTACTGCTGATGCTGCTGCTGTACGGCTGGGCCGTGGTGCCTCTCATGTACCTGCTGAGCTTCCTGTTCTCCACCGCGGCCACAGCCTACACGCGCCTCACTGTCTTCAATATGGTCAGCGGCACCGCCTCCTTCCTGGCCGTCACCATCATGACCATCCCCGGTGAGGCTGCCTGCTCGCGTCTCTTGCCTTCAAAATGGCCAATCTCGCCATCTTGTTATTGTCGTAGAGGCTGGTTTTTTTTTTAAAAAGTCCCGCGCTCAGTAGAGGTGTTGCTCTCCCTGGCCCAGAGCTGCACCTGGAACACCTCTCTCAGGTCCTGGACAAGGTCTTCCTCTTATTCCCAAACTACTGCCTGGGGATGTCCTTCAGCCAGTTCTACCAGAACTACGAGGTCATCAGCTTCTGCACTTCCAGCCCCATCGCCGAGTCCTTCTGCAAGGCCTTCAGTAAGTCCACCAGGGGGCATGGAGTGGCTGTATCCATGACGACAACGTCGGGGCGGGGGGTGCGTCATAAGGCTTAACGTAACCATAGCGAGATTGTATACTATACACCCAACTATACTGTCGTTCAGACAGTTATGACTGCTTATGAAATGTGTGGCTGAATTCACAGGTAATATTTACGAGGTTTTGCTAACTAAAAACACGTCAGTGTCCCCCCTGAGCGAAGAGAAATTTTCTTTATTTGCCGAGAAAATTGAGTCCTCCATGCAGGCGAGCGTGTATAGCTACAGCACGAGGCGCTTGAGGAAAACGAAAATCGTGGGGAGCAGCATGAGGTCTGGGTGTGTTTACTGAGGGCAAGAGGAAACGGCTTCATTTTGCTGAAGTACTGAGTGCAGGAAACAGCTGAGTGCACGGATTGGGCGCCCGAGGAATTCCAGGCTCCTCTGATTGGCTCGCGTAGCGTAACCAGCGGCCGAGGATGCGAGGCGCCTCACGCCGCTGATGCTAACCGCTGGCGCCGTCTCTCGCTTTCAGACCTCACATATCAGGAAAACTACTTCTGCATGTCGGAGCCGGGGATCGGGCGCTTCCTCGTGGCCATGTCTGTGCAGGGCGTGGTCTTCATCACACTGCTCTTCGTCATCGAGCTGCAGTGCATTCGCACGCTGCGCCGCCTGCTCGGCGCCCTCTGCAGGAGGCGGCAGAAGGTGACATGGTGCTGGGTGATGGGGGGGGGTTAATGTAACCTCCATGTAAATCTAACATGCTGATGAATGCGGAGTGGGACAGGAGCGGGAGCTGGTGTGGTGGATCATGAGAGACTCTGGTGCCCGAGAGACGAGCTCCTCTGGTCTGTCCATCTTAGCACAGACCAGGGGTGTCAAACTCCAGTCCTGGGGGGCCGGAGCCCTGCACGTTTTTGGGTTTCCCCTCATTTAACACACCTGATTCAACTCCTTGTGCTAATTACCACATTCATAAGCTGAATCATTTGTGGTGGAACAGGGAAAGAACTAAGATACACAGGGCTCCGGCCCCCCAGGACTGGAGTTTGGCACCCCTGGTATAGTCAGTGCCTGGGTTACGAAAGAGATCTGTTCCCTAAGTCTGTCTGTAAGTCAAATTTGTAGTTAAAATAACCATGCAGTACATAATGATAACTATATACGTACCGTACTGTAATATACTTTGAGTCAATTAACGAATAAGGTTGCACCATGTGCCACAAAGTACTGTTTGCGTTCGCCGTTATGAACCATTGTATTTAACCAGAATTTCGAATATACAGTAATTGGCTTTATGCCAGTCTGTTCGTAAGTGCAGGTTGTCCGTAAGTCAGACGTTCTTACCCTGCGGACCGCCTGTAGCCCAGCGCTAGCCTGTCTGAACGGTGGCGCCCTCTGGTGGCCCTGAGTGTACGAGCCTCTGTATCTCTGGGGTCCAGATGCTGCTGCTGGGGGCTCCCTCACTCCAGCCGGAGGACCGAGACGTGGCGGAGGAGCGCAAGCGGGTGCTGGAGTGCCAGCCGGTCGTGGAGTCGATGGTGGGCAGCCCGCTGGTCCTGCAGGAGCTGACCAAGGTACGGCGGCGGGGTGCGGAGGCGCGGTGAGGCGGTAATGCGCGGATGGCGGCTCCGCCTGGGCTGTTCCGTTCTCTGAGCTCCTGCTGCACTTATACAAGGCCACCTATAAAGGGGAAAATGGAGACACTTTCCGGGATCCAGACACTAGGGGGAGCTCATGAGATAAGCTGTGGGGTTAGCTTTAATAGTTATGGTAGCTTAAGTTTGGGGGGGGACATCAGCAGAATTCTTAAGGGGGCCTTGCCCTGCCTGTATGATGTGTGAAGACTTACAGCAGTGTTTATAAATGTCCACCAACCAAGCTGCCCGGTAAGGACCCAAAGGACTGACCAGTCGGCAGCCTTGTGTGGAGCTGTCCCTGTGAAGGTTCCGGAACGTGCTCAGGAGGGTCTGTCTGTTAGCAAGTTAAGGTCGTGATTACACAGGGCAGCTTATTGAGCAATGTTGCCGAGCAATTACCAAGCAGATGAGACGAAGGGCAACTGGATCTGGATGATCGTGAAAAGTTGCCCACTGCCAGAGTTCTTCAAATAGAAATTTGTCGCTCAGTATCAATGAGAAAGTGCCTGAGCAACGCTGGTCAGCAACATCGTTCAAAAAGTCACCCTGTGTGTAATCACCCTAAGGCTGTGACGTAAGGGGCACTGTTTCCCACCCCAGTCCTCTGGGACCCACAGACGGTCGACGTTTTTGCCCCTCAGAGGACTGGATTGGGAGACATTGCTGGAAGGCGTCAGACCGTCGTGGCTGTTGCATGTACACGCGCTCATACGCGCCTGTTAGGCCATGCAGTGAGAGGCCATTGGCTCCCGCAGGTGTACAGCAGTGGAGCCGCCCTGCTGGCCGTGGACCGGCTGTCTCTGGCTGTGGGCAAAGGAGAGTGCTTTGGCCTGTTGGGATTCAACGGGGCTGGGAAGACCACTACCTTCAAGATGCTGACGGGAGACGAGACGGTGACCGCAGGGGACGCCTACATCGACGGCTACAGCGTCCTGAGGGACATCAAGAAGGTCTGAGGGGCGCCTGCATAGACGTCCGACAGACCGATGGTTAATGAGCGGTGCGTACGGCTGGGTTTGACCTTTCAGTGTGTGTGATGCGCAGGTACAGCAGCGCATCGGCTACTGTCCGCAGTTCGACGCCCTCCTGGAGCACATGACCGGCCGCGAGACGCTGTGCATGTATGCGCGACTGCGCGGCATCCCCGAGCGCTACGTGGCAGCCTGCGTGGAGAATGTGCTGCGCTCGCTGCTGCTGGAGCCGCACGCCGACAAGCTGGTGCGCAGCTACAGGTGCGGCTCTCCTCGTGCTTAAGGAGGCCACGCCGGCCACGCCCAGAGCAACAGCAAGCCAATCACGATGCACATGATGCCCATGTGACCCCAACCATTGTGAAAATTCAACATTAATTTCAGGCCTGAGTTGAGGAAGGCTTCTGTGCTAGATACTCCTATTCTGTGTGCACAGCGACATAATACTCCATTCATCCATCCATCCATCCATCCCGACCTGCTTATCCTGGTCAGGGTTGCAGGCAGTGTAATACTCCGTTATCATAAATAAATAACTAGTTATTAGGTAAATGTAAAGTATTCATCAAATTAATATAATAAGTTTCCTTATTTTGTTGCTTAGCAGACGTTTATATCAGTATGAAGGTTTGTTGCAGTGGGGGGGGGGGGCAGGGTTTCCTTCAGGTCCTCTGGTCTCCCCCCCCCCCCCCCCCCCCCCCCCC
>JAODJU010000045.1:10816053-10826426 GCA_026776725.1 Gnathonemus echidnorhynchus | reverse complement strand
GAACAAGATCTGAGTATCTGTTACACAAAAAAGAAACACCACACTGGCAATTCATATCTAAAAACTATTTTGTGTTGTGATGGGTTGGTGCCCCATCCTGGGTTGTTCCCTGCCTTGTGTCTGTAGCCTCCAGAATAGGCTACAGACCCCCCCACGGTTACAGAACATGGATGGATGGGTTTGTTGCAGTTTGGTTGTCCGCTGTATGTCCTGAACAGGAGTAATAAATCCCTCCCCAGCCACCATAAAATCCTTGGCCTGTGTCTCTGCCTCGTGACCCTGAGCCCTAAACGCCCCACTTTTCTGCAGTGGGGGCAACAAGAGGAAGCTGAGTGCAGGCATGGCGCTGATCGGAGGCCCCCCCGTCATCTTCTTGGACGAGCCGTCCACGGGCATGGACCCGGTGGCCCGCCGGCTTCTGTGGGACGCGGTGAGCCGGACCAGGGAGCTGGGCAAGGCCATCATCATCACCTCGCACAGGTCTGTCCCAGAATGCCCTGCGGCAGCCACACCTTTAACACCAATCACTGCAGCCCATTTCAGAACGTTTAACATGTCACATTGCAAAGAGACGTTTAGCCATACAGATACCATAAGACAGCTTTAAAAGGACAGATGGTGACTGCAGAGGGAAATAAACAGTGAGGGTTAGGACACCGATTGTGAGACCGGAAGGTTGTTGGCTTAGATCCCATGGTCGGCAGAACGGGACCCTTAACCCCAGCTGCTCCAGGGACTGTCTGCCCCTGCTTTCTCAGCTGTACATCATGTTGAATAAAAGCATCTGCTCAATAAGTAATTGTGATTTGTTATACTTTTTTAAGTGTAGTGAAGGCTTCATGGCTTCATTGTGGTCAGTGGTTTAATTTTATTGAGTTTCCCGCCCTGTTCGGCAGTATGGAGGAATGCGAGGCCCTGTGCACCAGGCTGGCCGTCATGGTCAATGGCCAGTTCAAATGCCTTGGCAGCCCCCAGCACCTGAAGAGCAAGTTTGGCAGCGGCTATACACTACTGGCTAAGGTCCGCCTGGAGGAGGAGGAGATGGACCTGCAGCTCTTCAAGGACTTCATCGAGAGCACTTTCCCTGGTCAGTGTGTACGCTTTTGGTAGGCGATTTGTGCGATTGCACCCCCAGTCCTATAGGTGGCAGAATAATTCTTGCTGCTTATCAAAGACTCGCTTTGATCAGAGATGTTCCAGGACTGTCTTGGGGTCATTAACTTTAGTTAGGACTTCCATGTTTTATTATCTCGAAAATTAGAATAATACAAAAAGTCAATTATACAGTGTTTAGTCTTGTGCCGGAAAAGTAAACTTGGCTGTTTGACAGCTGTAGTGGAACACTGTCTAACATGAAGCAGCGGATCGCGCCTGAAAGTGTGCCACTGATTACAGGCAGCATGCTGAAGGATGAGCACCAGGGCATGGTGCACTACCACCTGACCGACAAGACCCTCACCTGGGCCCAGGTACCGGCTCTCCACCTCCTTTTCCGTGCAGCTTCCCTGCTCCTCTCCCCGATGGCACGTGACGTGACTGCCCCCTACAGGATGTTGGTGAGCCCTGTCCTCATGGCTGTTTTCCTGTCCACAGGTTTTTGGCACCCTGGAAGCAGCCAAAGAGAAATACAGGTTGGAGGATTACTGTGTGAGTCAGATCTCCCTGGAGCAGGTCTTCCTGAGCTTTGCCCAGTTCCAGCACTGCGCCGAGGGCAGCCGGAAATGAAGCTGAGCCCCGCCCCCTTTCCTCCACTGCAGACCCTGTCAGCTGGCTGCTGTCCCTGTCACAGCATGCCAGGCAGCTAGAACAGCCCTGGGCTCCTCTGTCCTCACACATGCGGCTGCAGTTATAAATGCACACACACACACATGCAGACTGACATATTGCGCCGAAATGCGCAGGCCTTCAGGGCTGCGTCGTCCCAGACCAGGGGCAGCGCATCCACACTACACAGGGTGGCTGTTTCTCTGCCGTGGCCTCTGGGTCCGACTCCCATCTGTGCAAGACATCTGGCTCTTAGGCGTCGCTCAGCGCTGGTTTGTCTGATCTCTGTGACTGTTTTGAGGCCAAACGAGGAAGCCTTTCTCTTTTCCAGATTTACGAAGCGCTTGTTTCGAAGACCTTGTTTACCACTGGATGTGAGGAGGAGAACGCATATTATAACTTGCGTTTGCGTGTCAGCGAGAGAGAAGCAGAGAACTCACATTCGTTTTTGTGCTTTTCGTTTATTTGCTTGTTTGGTTAATTTCCAGCAGCTTCTCACTACGATCTTAGCAGTAAGGAGATGTGCAAGTCACTACCTTTAGCCGTCTGTAAAAGTTCACGTCACGTGATGTTTGACACATAACGTGCATGTTTTTTTTATTATTATTATTATTGGTTTTTTTTTTTTTTAATCAAGTTCGCCATGAGTCCATCCTTAACCATGCACCACTTCGGGCTTTCCGATCACCCAGTGGATATCCTGCCCAAGTCTATCAGGCTGTAAATACTTCTGTAATTGTTTGTAAATATTACGAAGAACTGTAGCTCTTCCCACCCAGATAACGGATTAGTAATTATTGGGAGGGAATAGAGGGGACCTGCATGTCAGGGATACTTTCAAACGGCATTCCTTACCATGTCCTGGCTTCCAAGATACACCCTTAGGCGTCTGAGTGAAGGACTGGCTCCACCCTATCGTCACCGGTACAAGGTGCTGCATCGCAGGACCCAGTGGCCTGCAGGAGAGCCGTGAAGCCATGGAGATATTCAAGCCTGCGACTAGTGCACAAGTCCTCCTAGTGCACAAGTCCTCCTAGTGCACAAGTCCTCCTAGTGCACAAGTCCTCCTAGTGCACAAGTCCTCCTAGTGCACAAGTCCTCCTAGTTCAGGTTCTAGTAAACAGTGATGACACATGTCCATGGGAGGGGTTCCCGCACTGCACTGTGGACACCCTTCTGTAGTCATGCTGTAGATGCTTTATAAATGCGTATAAATATACATTTTCAGGGAAGTCAATGGCCCGTGACATTTATACAAGAAACATTCATCTGAGCACCATGTCAAGTCTTTGTTTTTTTTTTGTTTGTTTTTAGCAGTGGACCATACTGTAATAGTTTTATTTCTGGCATTATGTCTTGCTCCACAGGTTTGTGTTTATATGTACTCCTCGATGTTGTTTGTGTGCCGTGGGACTGTCATGCCAAATCTCCCCCACAATACAAATCCTTCCTCCTGTCAGCTGGTCGGCCAATGATACAACCGTTCGTCTCCAGTTAACCAGCGACGTGTCACAAATTCACCCTCTATGGTGGCAGAAGCAAGGGTTTACATGAATGAAATACGCCGCCGAATGGTTTAAACAAGGTGCGTTTTCTTTATTAGAAAAAATCGTTTACATTTAGCTTCATAGTATAACTGACGTTTTATTAGATTATTAATGTGTATTTAGCTCGATAGCAGCAGCCAGTGTTTACATTAAGAAAATACATTGACAAATGTTTTTAAAAAGATGTCTGGATTACATGTAATATATTTAGGTTTACAGTTGAATGCATAGCAGTAAAGTCCCTCCTGCAATCGATTTATAAAGGTGATAGTCATCAAATTCACGCCAATTCAGCAAATGTGCTGCTACCAAGTTAAACATACAGTAATATTCAATGACAGGTTGCTATGAAGAGAGGTAAGGAAGGAGAACGCACTGATTACCCACGACGCAACGAACCATACTTCAACAAAACGTATCAGTGAATCTATTTTTGAGCTAAGCATCCAGTTGTAATTGATCAGGCAGCTGATCGACACCTCGCAGGAGGAAGGAATTTGGTTGGTGGAAGGAATGTCACATGACAGGTCCATGTTTCACTATTGGTTACCCAAAACACCCAGTAACACTATGTATATGTACCTAGTTATCATCTGACAATTGCATGTTGGTGAGAAATTACTACTCTTTCCTCTTCATCTTCATTTCGCTGCTGTTGGTTTAACTTTTTGAAAATACGTGAAGCCATCCATCTTATTTGAGCTGGAAGCTACTGAGGTCCTACCAAGTCTGGCGAGGTTTGCTGTGTATGACTGTCTGTTATCCGTACTGGACTGAGTGACTGGTCCCTGATGCCCCAGTGGAGCAAATCCTTCACGATAAAAACACTTCATGCATTATGTTTGCTTTACCCGGCTGTTCAGGTCTTCCAGCTTTAAACCCTGGGTGGTTGTGACTGATTGCGGTGGTTTACGCAACGTAACTCCATGGGCGTCAATCCCAGTACCCCCGCATTCCGCCTTGCATTCTGCCGTCTGTCAGAAGTATGTTTCTGGTATATGTTTGCCTTCGCGGGGTGGGACGCTGTACCCGTGATCCGAAGGTCGCCGGTTTAAATCCCGTGGGTAACTGAGTAGGTAACTGAGTCACTGTTGGGTCCTTGAGCGAGGCCCCTAACCCCCTTTCTTACGGGGTTACTGGTTGACCCTCCTTCCTCAATTGTATGTCACTTTGGATAACAGCTTCCACTAAATAAATGTAAAGTTCCATCCCAAGTGGCTGTAATGCTGTCGCAGTCTTCCTGCGATTTTTGTTTTTTCTTTTCTTTTTTTTAATATGCCATGGGAAATGAGTTTGCGTTCCAGGATCACAGTCAGCCGCAAGCCCTGATCTCAGAACAGTACTACAATGTTTTGGACACTAACACTTTTTAAATTTTATTATCATCATCATAATAAGTTTAACACTGCATCACTGAACTCTGCATTTCCTTACTGACTGCACCCAGCATGTCTTCACACCAAATGTCACATCACTGCACTGTTAGGGTGAAACATCTTTCTTGCTGAACCTCCATGTCGTCGAAAATGAGTTGAATGTGTCTGCAGGCAGCCTACCTGGCTGGCACTCTGTACGTGGGCGAAGCAAGGCCTCAAGCAGGCCTGCAGGGTGTGGGGGGCAGGGGCGTCCTGCTTCAGGACCTTCATATGTTCTCTTCATTCATTGACGCATCCCTGAGAAAGCTTTGGGCCTTTAGAAGAAGCTGAGAGGTCAGCATCCCTCACACTCTGATTAATGGGCTTCAGACACGGTGCTTTTATTGTTTGGGACTTTTTTTGTTTCTTTAGCAGAACTTACCTTAAAAAAAACTTGAACTTGATGGTTGTAATGGAAAAAAATGCAAAACCGTACCATACTGAAAAAGGGAACTAACATTATTGTGATCTAACTTACTAGATACATGTTGTCTACAATGAATGTATTGCTATTATTTTTTAAAATAAACCTGCTTTGTGTAAAAGGATGAGGCCTGGCCAATTGTTTCTTTGACTTTACCCAGCTGGTGTTGTTTCGAGATAATTATTAACAATTAATCTGGATTTTAAGAAAAGAGATGGAACCTGGTTCATAATCTCACCCTCTAATTAATTATTTAATGTATGCAGCTCTGTGTTTTTACCCTAACAAGTATTAACCAGTAAAACAAGTATGGAATAAATGTGGGTGGGGGCACCGTTAGCGGCCCCAAATGTTACTGGGGGCCAAGTCTGAGCCCTGAGCCCTGTCCTGCATGCAGGCAGTATGGTCGCTGTAATCTGTTAACATGGGCGGCAAAATGAAATTTCATGCTTCCCATAGCCACGATGCACACGCCACGCATCCATTGTGTTCTAGGCCTCACGATTTTCTGATCATGACCCTATTGTGAAATAATGTGAGAAGTGTTGAAATGGAAAGAGACATAATTTGACTTTTCTTTATCCTTCCAATATCTTACAAATGTGCCCATCCCCCACCCCTGGAATGACTTTATGTGAAACAATATCCCCCCCCACACTGTAAGAGGATGGCTGTTTCTTTTTGTGTGTTGCTCTTTTTTTCTTATTTATTACTTTAATTTGTGCTGCCAAACAGGTTTTTCACTGTTTTTGTAATAGTGACAGTAAAGATCTACCTTGTCTTAATCACAGGGTGGCCATCTCACACATCTGGCGTGACACTGTCAGACTTCCTGAATCTTACGTTCATACAAGAAATCTTTCTGCAAATCAGTATCATAAAATTAGCTACATCAAAAGTGTTGCCGTAATTTGCAAACCCTACAGACTATTTACAAGACAATAAAACTGTTACATACGTGTCAATGCGTGTGAAGATGAATTGAAAATCTCTCGCCAGCCAGCTGACCAAAGTTTGGAACCCAGTAATCGTAAAAATAATCGTAAAAATTTTGAATGGGCGCTCCACGTATTATGGATATCAATCTAATAACATTGACATGAATCATGGTATTGATTGTACAAGCTCATTGTACAAATGTTGAAATGAGAGTGTGATCCATTTATTCATTGGCTCAGTACATACTTTTACTGTAAAAGGCCAGCATATGTATAGATGAAAACCCCTTTCTGTTTTCATGTTCCTATCAACTTGGACCTCCTGTTATTTCATTGCTTAATCCAAAGAGCGAGCTGAGCCATGTGTAGACATTGTGTGATATGATTCGCTGCTTTAGTCATTTGCTCCGCCCACTGAGAGGTCTAACCCACAAAAGGTGTGGTTTTCTCATCCAATAAATAGACAGAAAGTATTTGAGGGCTGAGAAAAAGGGCACTATGGCTCTGCTACAGGAACTTTTCCAGTCTCCCAGCACAGTCACCCTGCTTGCTGCTCTGCTGCTTTTTCTTGTTTTCTGGCTTCTCTCCACCAATCACAGCCCGGGAAAGGAGCCCCCAGGACCCAGACCTTTTCCTCTCATAGGAAACCTGCTGCAGCTGGATCGCAAGAAACTTGATCTCTCACTCTGGAGGGTAAAATTGTTACACTGTTTCTTGGTGGGCAGTTTACTTTGAGTGATGTCAGTTTTATTTCACATAAATCATTACTAAGTGTTGTTTTTGCTGCCATTGTTATTCAGTTAAATCAATTGCATATGTAATAGAATTCAATCCTAAATTTAATTAAAAAAAAAAAAAAAAAACCCAGTCAGGTACTTTTTCTAAAAGTAATTCCTTGATACAGTATGTGACTTCTCATGAAGCAGAATAAACAATCATAACTGACAGGAACTCTGATGATACAGTATTTGCTAAATTTGTGGTTGTCGCAAGCTAGATACAAAAACCAGGGGAGTTACTGATGAATTTCTTCATCAGCTTGATCAAGCTCAATGACATTCCAGAGGTTAAAGGTAAAACAGAATATTACAGTAGTACATGTTTTGCATATGGTACCTGTTTATGGTAATAAAATTTGGGGTTGTGGTTCCATATCTTCTAATTTGAATATTCCTTTTGATGTCTGATTTAAAGCATGGCAGAATGTTGCTGTCATGTCAGAATGATGTTTTGTTTCCACAATATTGTGTCATGGGGTGGGACAGGGATGGGCTAGACACATAAATGTCACTTTGCCAAAGGACAACACAAATGCGGAAAAACAAATTCAAACGCACACATAAAATAATTATAAGTAATCAGCATTATCAGCCTCTGGTCACATGACTCCCCTTCCCACCAATGACCATGTTCCCTCTTTACAGTAACTTTCAACAGACTGACCAAAGTTTTCTTTTCTTTTCTCCAGCTGTCTAAAACGCATGGATCCGTGTTCACTGTCCACTTTGGCCCCAAGAAAGTGGTGGTTCTTACCGGCTACAAGACTGTGAAAGAGGCCCTGGTCAACTATGCAGTGGAGTTTGGAGAACGGGAGATATCGCCAATATTGTATGATATTTCAGAAGGCCATGGTATGAAAAACAACCAGTGACTCTATTACACAATGTTGATAGACATGTTTCAGCGTGACTTGTTTAGTGTTACCCTTGTTTTATGGCAGTGTGAGTGTGAGTGTGAGTGTACTCCATTTAGTAACAAAACGGGGTGTGGTGAGAAACATCATGGAATCTACGGTGATCACACACATATTTACAGTAATGCTTTGAGTATCCTGAATAAAACTGAAAATAATCTGATCCCACACAGGAGTCCTGTTTTCCAATGGAGACTCATGGAAGGAGATGAGACACTTTGTTTTGTCCACCCTTCAGGATTTGGGGATGGGAAAACATGGAAGTGAGGAGAAGATCATTGAGGAGATCCACTACATGACAGAGGTGTTTGAAAACTTCAAAGGTGAGATACTGGTTGTTAACTTGTAATAACATCATATACTGTCCTGAAATCTGGAAAAAAACATATTTATTCTTATACATGGTTTTACCAACAAAAACACATTTTTTTTCTTAAGGATTTATTTTTATTTTCATAATATGAGAGAAAAAAATACATCCAGTCTAAGAAATGCACTTTACTAACTTTAACAGCTTTAATTTTGCCATGCTACTGTTAATCTTTTGGTGCGTTATTGAAATATTTAATTTCCAATTACCTAGTCAGTGTATTCATTACCATATGGTAATGGTAATAATTCCGAGTGCTACTTCATGAAGCAGTTTCTTGCTGTTTGGGCACCTTGCATGCATCTTACTGTTGCATCCCGCTCTTCTGCACCATGATGAATCCTCAGTCAGCTGTCTCACACGCTTCTTCGGTGTGCAGATATGTACAGTTGTCATCCTCTAGGTCCATCTTATGATCTGAGACCCTTGTTCACCCCCAATTAACCATTTACTCTGCTAGTAAAATCCCGGAGCTGAAGGCTTGGTTTCACAGGTCTTCCTAATAACCGACTGTCTTTTTTGTACTGAATCCATGAATTGCTGATAACCACATCACAAAAACGCATAATTGCACACAAAGTCATTTTTCTTGCTCTGTTTGCCACCCTGTAGTCATTTAGCATCCTGTCACACGTGTCGACACCCCCGCGTGACTATTGTACTCTGTAAACACAGTTGGTCTGGACACCTGGACACGTGCTTTCCCTTCCTGGGACCACCTCATGCATGAGTCCTGTGGTTCGACGCATTATTGTCAAACCATTCTATAATTTCATGATTGTGCTCTATATGACACAGTTGAATTAAACAATGTAAGCTGTACTGGCTGGGAACTGCAGCTCAAAGCAAACATCCTCTGGAACAAAAAATTAATGACTATCGAAAGAGGACCAAAGTTCATTTATTATACTTATGCTTTCTTGTAAAAAATCAATTTAATGTTAGCAAAATGAGTTTGACATTTTAAAATTAAAAAATTATCTGTGAAGTCTTAAATTACACAACTCGAGAAATGAATCTATCTTACGTATATGGAGAACTTCTCCTGGCTTAATGACTGTTCCCCCCATATATACTATATAGTAATGCGAATGTTTTAACATTACAGCCTAAATGCTGTGTTCCTTCTTCCTACTTCTCAGGCAAACCATTTGATGCCAGTGAAGCAGTGAATCGATTAGTCTCCAACATCATTTCCTCCATCGTCTATGGCAGTAGGTTTGAATATGATGACCCAGAGTTCCAAAGCATGGTCAACAGAGGAAAAGAAAATGTCAGACTTATGGTGTCACCAACCATCCAGGTACTTTACTTTTTCCCTTCTATGGTCAATAAGATAAGGTCTGAATGGGGAAGCTGGAGTAGCAGTTGAACACTAATTAATGGAAACTAGAATGATAAAGAAGAAAGTCGAATCACCCAGCAGAAGCCTGCCAACCTGAATCTTAATTCTACCATGTTCATAAACCTGACTTCCCTGACAAATTCATTAAAAACTAATGCTGAGTAATTCATTGAAATAGGCATCTCTCCAACATAAGGCCCAATGGTATCACATTTAATATAGTTTTTGTTTCTGTGGTGGCAGCTGTATAACATGTTTCCAAGGCTGGGTCCTTGGTTGAAGGACTGGGTCACCCTGAAGAAGAATATTGAGAGCAACAAAGAGCAGGTGAAAGGTCTGGTGAAGAATCTGCAGGAGACTCTGAATGCTGAGGACAGGAGATGCCTTGTAGACTCCTTTCTTATCCGACAGCAGGAGATTAAGGTACGAAAGTGTTCAATGGGAAACATCTACATTGATCATACTTTTCTTTTAGCTTTGACATGAGTTTTCTGTTTATTTATCGTATCAGAAATCTGGGGAGCAAGAATCCTCCTACTACTATGAGAAGAATCTCATCATTACAGTGACCAACTTGTTTGCGGCTGGGACTGACAGCACTGTGAACACACTGCGTTGGGGCCTGCTGCTTATGGCCAAGCACCCCCATATACAGGGTGAGGACAGACGCATTCACACAGGCCTTAACACGGTACCCCCGTATACAGGGTGAGGACAGACGCATTCACACAGGCCTTAACACGGTACCCCCTATACAGGGTGAGGACAGACGCATTCACACAGGCCTTAACACGGTACCCCCATATACAGGGTGAGGACAGACGCATTCACTCAGGCCTTAACACGGTACCCCCATATACAGGGTGAGGACAGACGC
>JAODJU010000045.1:10793321-10810430 GCA_026776725.1 Gnathonemus echidnorhynchus | reverse complement strand
AAGTATTTTAAATACAACATTGATTAAGTAATTAGTAATTAGTTACTTTTTTAAAGTAACTTACCCAACACTGATTATGTATATGCTTTGTTTGCCTAGTGTCATGTGATCACAACTGAGCCGATGGTTCTTCTCTCTCTCTCTGTCTCGCTGCGGGATTGTGGGTAATTGTCTCCCATGCTAGGCCTCAGTTGGCGTGCCTCACTCGTATAGTCAAAATTTAGTAGATAAGCACCACCCGAATAAGGGCGTAGCAGTCCAAGCGATGAATCTGTTTAACGACAATGCAATGTCCACATTTCCACGAAATGGAAAAGGAGGCAGAAGCGGCTGTCATTGGATAGGTTCCTTGTTAAAGTCGCACAAAAAGAAAAAGATTCCAGCGAGCCAGCAGATAGCAGTGATTCCGTTAGTTATAGTGAAAGTCGTCCTACAAAATAACCCTCCTCTTTTCCTCTCTCTCGTCTCCCTCACACCATCCACGATTCTTTTCAAAGGTAAAGTGCAAGTCAATTTGTTTTATGTATTTTTACTTTATATTTTGTATTAATCACCTTTTAATGAATATTTTTGGGTTGTGGAACGAATCATCCGAGTTTTCATTATTTCTAATGGGAAAATTCGCTTTGATATACAAGTACTTTGGATTACGAGCATGTTTCCGTAACGAATTATGCTCGCAATCTGAGGTTTTACTGTATGTATGTGTGTGTGTGTGTATATATATATATATATAAACCTGTTAATAGATGGCACAGTGGCTCCTGCACTCCAAAGGTGTGTAGTTACAGAAGCCGCCATTTCTAAATTGCCTGTTGTGAATTACTGTGGGTGCGAGCTGCATACAGTATATGTGTGTGTACAACAGACTGGCATCTCATACAGGGCATTCCCAAGTCATGGGCCTGGTGGAGCCTGAGATAGAAAAGCACAAGTGGCTGGAAAATGGATGGATGGATGAATGGATGGACAGACTTGAAGAAGTGACTGAAGAGGGAAGAACACCAGGTTCTTTTAATAATCCCACTACACCTCCCCACAGGAGACTGACCAGAAACGGGATCAAGGAAATACAAAGCCACGCTTTTAACGGCACAAAGATGCAAAAACTGTGAGTGCCCCGTTCCTGCTTATTTACACATTGCACATTTTATAGCAGCACCCCTCAGCATCTTAACATTCAGGAGAAACAGGCGAGACACACCAGGCAGGTGATGAAATAGGGGAACAAAGGGGAGATGAATCACATGGGAGACGCGTACCTGTGTGAGGAAGGTAAAATGATGAGTAAGAAGCAGTTGCCAGACGGAATATACCATAAGTTACCAATAATACAGGGAAATTCACATTGCTGACAGATGGAATATACCATAAGTCACCAAAATAGGGGGGATTTCACATTGCTCTATAACAAAAACCTTTTACATACTTCACACTCTTTACATGACAGAATTTTTAAAAAATCTTACTGGCAGACGTTATTACACAACTACAACTAAAACTTTCAGAAGCACTGAAGTTTGGTGAAATGTAACATATGCTATTTACTTTGCTACACATGATACAGGTGGTGCAGGTTGGACAGGTGTGACGTGTGGGACAGGTGGGGCAGGTGTGGCTCATTAGATATGAGCTGATTCTCTGCTTTCCTCTTTTCCTACACAAGGTCTCTCATGGGAAATCAGTTGCTGAAACACATCCATAGCCAAGCCTTTGTAGGAGCCCAGGGCCCCATCGTGCTGTAAGCAGTGTTTCTGCCTGGTTCTTCATACATAACCCGCTAACCAACATGCCCTTTACTGGTATGGGGTAACATCAGTGAACTCCTCATCACTGAAAGCTGCAGCTTTAGTCTGTTCAATATGCCCTGCCCATGGCTTATTTGCTGTTTCTATACTGTCTGTTTCTGTAATGTGCCAGATTGCTCCAAAATAACAATCGATCAAATTTGAAAGTACAGAACCAGTCAAAAATGTCGCATCACATGACCTGGCCACCTCACCTAAACACGGTTTTGGAGGAGTTTGCCCAGAAGGTGAAGGAAATGCAGTCAATGAGCACTCAGCATATATATGGGATCACCTTCTGAACCAATGGAAAAGCATCCCAGGAGGCCACCTCATGAAACTGGCGTCGAGGAGACAGTAGGGTTAGCCAGTCCCAGGGGCAATTGGGGTTAAGGGTGTTTTTGTTTAATACATTTTTGGTCAGTGCATAATTCCATATGTGTTATTTTATAGTTTTGATGTATTTGTGATTATCCTAGAATGAAGAGAATAGTACAAATAAACCTTTCTATGTGTAGGTGTATCCAAACTTTTGACTGGTACTGTAAGTATACAGCACACTATAGTTTCAAGCATTTGGCACCTTGCTTTGCTGTTTGCGATAGTGCCACAAATATGTCATTCTGTTAATGCGTGATCACTGCCCCATGGTAACTGGCACAGGGACGTCTCGCGCACTGCAGTCAGTGTCCTACCTGAGAAGATCCTGAGCGACATCAAGGTCCTGATAGCAAAAGCGGCAGAAAGGCTGAAGAAGCTGCCCAGGCCGGACCTCTTCACCCAGCTGACCGAGGCCAACCTCACCTTTCCCAGCCACTGCTGCGCCTTCGCCAGCTCCAGGAGAAACTCGTAGGTGGCCGCTGTTAGCAACCGAAGCGTCCAGCTGGAAACTTGCACTGGAGCCAGTTCACATGCTTGGCCAATATGGTCGCGTGACAGTTTGTATCTGTGCTCACAAGAGCTGTGTTAACCTCAGATGATGTGTGTGTATCACTGTGTTGATATAACAGTTAATTTGTGTGCGTTTGCACGTTCCAGGTCCACGGCAAGCTTCCTGTGTCACCTCCCTCAGATCCAGCAAGATGAGCCATACTTCTTCCGGGATTTTTGCTGGAACGCTAGCAGGGTGATGTGTTTCCCAAAGCCGGATGCTTTCAACCCCTGTGAGGACATCATGGGCTTTACCTACCTGCGCATACTTATCTGGTTCATTAGCGTGCTCGCTATCATAGGGAACCTGGCTGTGCTGACGGTGCTGGTCAGCAGCCGCTACAAGCTGACCGTGCCGCGCTTCCTCATGTGCCACCTGGCTTTCGCCGACCTCTGCATGGGCGTTTACTTGATCCTCATCGCCGGCGTCGATGTCCACACTCGCAGACGCTATTACAACTATGGTGTGGACTGGCAAACGGGGTCCGGCTGCTCCATCGCCGGCTTCCTCATCGTCTTCGCCAGTGAGCTGTCGGTGTTTACGCTGACTGCCATCACCCTGGAGCGCTGGTACACCATCACCTTCGCCCTGCGGCTGGACCGGCGCCTGCGGGTGCGCCACGCCTGTGTCGTGATGACCGCTGGCTGGCTTTTCTCCTCGATAGCTGCCCTGCTGCCCATCGCCGGTGTCAGTAGCTTTTCCAAGGTGAGCATCTGTTTACCCATGGATGTGGAGACGGTGGCCTCTCAGGCCTACGTGGTGGCGCTCCTCCTGCTCAACGTGGCCGCCTTCCTGGTAGTTTGTGTCTGCTACCTGTGCATCTACCTGTCGGTGCGCAAACGTACCTTCGTGCCCGCCAGCGCCGACATGCGGGTAGCCAAGAGGATGGCCGTGCTCATCTTCACCGACTTCCTGTGTATGGCTCCCATCTCCTTCTTCGCCATCTCGGCTGCCCTCAAGTTGCCGCTCATCACCGTCTCACATGCTAAAGTGCTGCTGGTTCTCTTCTATCCAATCAACTCTTGCGCCAACCCGTTCCTCTATGGCTTCTGCACTAAGACCTTCAAGAGGGATTTCTTCATCCTGGCAAGCCGTTTTGGCTGTTTCAAAACCCGGGCGCAGATGTACCGTACAGAAACATCCTTGTTACAGAATGGTGGCTCGACTCCCACCCCTAAAACATGTGAAGGTACCCTCTATTCACTGGTGCCCATCAACCATTCACACTGAGCCACACACATACCCAACAAAGGTTACACTCTTCTACACCCTATGAGAATACAAGTTTTTCATGTCCGTGGTTATATGAAGACTTTCTGATATCATCTCTGTAGCAGTATGGATTTTAAGAGGATGATCTGTACAGTATAGCTCAGGTTTTCACAGTGATTCAATGACTCCATGGAAGTCATTTTACTGTTAAAATAGAACGCTAGAAGCAAAACAAATTGGCCGCCTACAAATAACACCCACACATTATCTGAAGCTTGAGACCTGTGATGCTCTATCATTGCTGATTTCTTGTATTTGGGATGTGTATTGGCACATTAAATGCAAGTTCTTATGGTGGAATGGTTCAACATTTTCATGAGGCTGTGCAGCTTTTATAGACTACATAGACAAAGTGTTCCTGTAGTGTTACAAATAATGGGTATACTCTAGCCTAGAATTAGTCAGTTCGGTAACACTTGAGGGGGCACAAAAATGTAGTGGTACACTCTTACTTAATGCATTAATTAACCAGTAATTAATGTTATGTACTGATCCCATGTTCATTCATCATTAATCAATCATGACAGTTCATGTATTTCATACAGAAACTGTATTAGTTCATGATTTGTTCTCGAGTGGTACCTGTATTGATTATATGCATACGGTGATGCTGACATATTTCTGGTAAAATCTCAGCCAGCTAAAGTAATACTGATAACGTTTAGCAGCTAGTGGCAGCTAATGTTACAGGTCAAAATGGTTTGTTCTTATTTTAATTGTCATTGTCTGATTTTATAAAACTGCATTGTTCATGTTTGCCTGTTTAGGCACAATGGCTACAGTGTTTTTAATTGCCTTGTCATTTAATTTAATTGCCTTGTCATTGCGGGGAAAAAAAAAACATTCATCTGTTCCTTGTGGTGTCCACATGAAACGTGACTGAACGTACGGTGTCTCTGTTTATCTTTTCTCTCCATGCCCCTTTGAATGCATAATCTCTAAGCTTGTTCTGTATATTAATCATTTTCAAAATTAAAATGAATGAATGAAAATTAAATTATTAGAAGATGAAAATCAAAATGACAGGTAATAATAGATTATAAAGAAATTTTTATGCCTGTGAAAGTGACAGACAATGCAGGGTGACCACGTTTGCTTTGCAAAAAACACCGGGGGCACAAAGAGAGGCATCAGCACAGTACAAATATGCACACAGAAAGTATTCTGGCTGTAGAAAGCAAATGTTACAATGAAACAAAGTGAAATTCCCTAGGAGAATGAGAAAGTCTACGCAGCCTCTGCTTGAGGCGTATAGTTTGATGCTCTTTTTGTAGATGATGTATGGCACGACACCTGAATAATGTGACTAACGCACTGAAAAACGACATAATTAGTCAGTTGTTGTTACACTGTACAAGCACTGGAAGTGAAACAGCTGCCTGATGTGGAATGTAGAAGAGCATGTGCATGTAGCGGATCATAGCCTGACTTCATCTGTCATCCTCCAAGATGATCCGGCCTTCAAATTTGGCCAAAATTAGCAACTGCTATACGAATTCAAGGTTTCAGATGTTTGCCAATTCTTTAATCCCACCAAAAGGGACTATTCTTTTCCCCCATGTTCTTCACACCTTGACCGGTAGTGACAACATAAAACATTTTGTTAAAACATGGTCTCCTTGGTGACTGAATACAAGGCTGCTCTCTGATGGAGACTTTATCTCACAACAAATTGATATTTTCCTGTTTTTAAATAAACCCCCCAGATGTGTCTGCTTCAGTGCTGTGAGAAACACTGAAGGCTTATATCAGAGGGGAAACTGTTTCATATGCAGGGTATTAGAAAAAACTCTGGAAGGAGAAATCAGCATTTTTAACACCGTACTTAGCAGAACTTGAGAATCTGCTGACGTCGATAAGGGCGGCACAGGTAGAGTATGACATTCTCATATCTCAATACACTGCTGAACTCCTAATGCAAAAAAGGTGCCACTATTGAGCACGGTGACAAATTGCAAATTAATGGCACATCAGCTGCGACACATTGCTTCATCTCATCAAATTCCAGATTCAAACCGACTCAGGCTGCACTACAGATCTGGAAGACGTATGGCTACATGTCATATTCTCCAGATTCCGATAGTTTCCGGTAGCTTTCGTCATTACCTCACTGGAACAATGGACTTTTAACACTTCAGATACACCTATTGCTTTATCCAAACATATCACAGCTGTGTCCACTCTGCAAAGTGGTCAATGTCCAACATCGGATGGATTTCCATCAAGGTTCTATATAAAATGTTGTCCCCAGATCCCTGTCGGACTGTTCATGTTTTTGCTCCCTCCCAGCACCCAGTAGCAAAAACGTGGACTATCTGGGGGTCCCCGAGGACTGGGTTGGGAGACACTGTGACTGAGACGTTAAGGCCTCCCTTTCTGCCCATGCCCACGAACTGTAACTGTCCAACATAGATGTTTGGGTTCTGGCTGCCTTCTCTGCTCTTCATTTGGCCAGATATCTGGTTATATATCGAATCTGGGCAACAGCGAAATATTTAATATAAAAACAGATGCCGAGAGATACCACTTACATAACCCCCCTTTAAGATTGCAGGCAGATGATAACTTCACTTATCTCAGCTTAACTATTACACATAAATTCCAAAATCTCTTCAAGGATAACTGTCCCACTGTTGACTGGGATTCAGCATAATCGCAAGCACTGGTCTATTTTGAGTCTCTATCTAGTAGGCAGAGTTAACGTTATCAAAATGAATGTTCTACCGTGTTCAAAAATCAAAATGAATGTTCTCTGTATCAAAGCATTCCAGTGTTTATTCCTCAGGCCTTTTTTTTTTTTGCAAAGTTGCCAGCTTCAGTTTTGGAATTTGTATGGGAAAAACATACCAAGAGTATGTAAGCAATATTGACAAAAACCAAAGATATTAGTAGCATTTAGCCAGTTTTAGACTTTATTATTGGCTTGTAATATTAGAATTCTTAACACTGGCTCAGAGTCGAGACCCTTAACTTTCCTCCCAAATGGGTAGCCATGGAGACAAATCCAGTATGTTTAAAACCCCCCGCTCACTATGCCTCATCTTATCCTTCACAATGTAATTGTCAGGATTTCTCTCACGATCTGTGTTTGGTTTAAGTGCCCCTTTGTCCCGTAGTCACACTCAGTTTACGCACCTCTGGTGGCTAATCACGCCCCACACCCCCGCCTGCACACACGGCTCTCTTACTTTGGTTTAGATTAGGTGTGTGACAGTTAAAAGATCTGTATACTCACAACGTGTTTGCCTCTTTTCACCAACTCCGATAAGTATTCTCTTCCTAAGCAGCTTTTTTTAGATACAAGTTCAAAGTTTTGTTTGTGCCAAATTCCCCAGATTCCTTTACTTGGTGAAGGATACGCATCTTGATTACTTCTTGTTTACTGCAGCTGTTTTTCTGAAAGGTCTAACACGTGCCCTCAAACCTCCGGACTCAGGAGAGAAAATATCAGATAATCCCTGGATGGATATTTTAAGTTGTGAGCGTAATTCCTCTATCTGCACAAGACGTGGCCTCTTACAATACAAACTTGTTCATTGTACTTATTACACCACGGTTAGACTCTAAGACAGGGGTAGGTCCGGCACTCCCCTGCAGATCTTATTCACAAGTTCTGGCAATCTCAATGTTAGTGTAACTATTGCACAGACATTTTCCAAGCCATATGAAACATTACTGGAGAAACTGCACCAAATCCTTCCACTGCTATTCTTGGGATGTCTGTTTCATCTTCTCTTTCGTCAGTGCAGGAAGATTCCGCAGCCTCTACTACCTTGATATCCTGATATTAAATAATTCATTAGAAATCAAAGACTCCCCCCCACCTCCTCTTTCTCTTAGGCTTATACTAAAGGTCTCCTCCAAAAAAATGTGGAAAACATGGCACCCCCACTTCCAACATGTAAAAGCCATTAACCTTGTAAAGGATCTAGACTGAAAGATCAATCCGGTAGATTGTGATTTCAGTGCAATAAAGGTGACCGTATGATTGCATGTAAGTTACATAAGTACAATGACCATACAATAATCTACTATCCAACTCCTTTTTTCTTTATTCCTTTGTCTATTCGCTGCCAGCCTGGTCCATGTGCGAGGACGTCCATGGGATTGGGGGGGGAGAATGTAACCAAGGTAGCATCCGACTCCACCTCCAGAAATCCATTTGTGGCGGGAGTGAACTTTGTATAAGTTCCGGGTCGATCTCCTGCATCTCCCCTGCTTCATCGCTGCTGCTGTCGCTGTGGTTGGCGTGCTTGTCAAGAGTTGACTGATTACGGACGCCATATCGCTTGACAGTGTGAAATAACCCGGCCAAGTCATTCAGCAGTGTGTTTCCACTCGACCCACTTGACAGTCAGGTTTTTGTCCCCCGCAATCAGAGTCCTGATCGGCACGGGATGGCGAGCCACCCGACAACCGCTGCATTGCGGTAGGATTGATAAAACTGTATGAACTGATAAATGGACTTCAACTTCCTACCTGTTTGGAACATGGCCCTTTACAGGTCAAGTGAACTGAACTGAACTGAACCGGATGAAACCTTGTCCTTTTGTCTTGTGTTATTATAATTGTGTTGTATAAAATCTATATGTATAATATTTTTCTTTTGTATATCTGTCTAGAAATTCCACCTCACCATAACATACATAATACATATATATTGAGCTCTAGTTCTGTTGGTGGTGTTTTATTCACACACTCGGGCTCCGTAGTCGAAGCTACCTCTGATTAGCTCATTAGCCATCAAGCTGCAGTCAGGCGCCTGGTTCTTTAACGCGTTACGTGTCTCTGCTGTTGATACACTCTGAATTTGACTGATTTGTCGTATTGTACTGTTATTGTTTAGCTGGCAGATTTGTTTATCCTCTGTTTTGGACAATCGATTGTTGTGTTTGAAAATCACAATAAGCAAAGTTAAAAAATACAACCAGTAGTATCACGTATTTCTTTTATTTTTTGCCAGTTTCCCGCATATTTGACTCCCTTTCTCTGGTACGCGTCCGTGGGCAGAGCAATGCTGCAGAGTGGGATCTCCATTGTAGCACAGAGAAGATCCCTGTTACGCTGGCCATATCCTGTGCATCCAAGGCCACAGTGACCGCCAAACGGAATTCCGGGAGACACTGTGGGGAATGAAATGCACTCAGGAGGTGCGAAAACACCTTAGTCATTTATTTGGAAGTTTTTTGCGGTTTGGAAGATTCTCTAGTGGAATACAACTGTTACGTATCATTAAAGAAAGGATATGAAATACACAAACTAAACAGGCCACAATTAGTATAAGTAAAAGCGTTAACCATAGTCATGTATTATATTAATTAAACTTGATCAGACAAGGGCCGTGCATGTGCTGAAGAGACTGCCACCAGAAACCTCAAAGATTCGTCAGTGTGTCTGACATCTAGTGGCAAGAGTCACCGCTTCTAAGCTCTTATCAGACATACAGTAATGAGACTTGAGGGAACTGAAGCATACACCGTTCAGCCGTAACATGCATGTGTGGCGTTTGAGGGAGAGATAGTGCCAGGATGCACTGCGGGAAGAAGGCAATAAGGTAAAATATAGCTGAGTGTGAAGCTTTTGTCGCCATCTGGTGTTAATTTAAGGAAGCAGCAGCTAAATTCCTAAGCAGTATAAACAACTGTATTCAAAAGACATACTAAGCAAATACATAAATACTGTTGTAGATGGCCCATTTTAGTTCAACACATACAATAAACTTTTGATTTTTAATAAATAAAATATTGCAATAATTTCATTCTTCTTAATTTAATAAGATAAATGTATATTATGTGGGAGCCTAACCCTAATCCTATTCTTAATGCTAACTCTAACCCTATTCCTAACCCTAACCCTATTAAAAGTAAAGAGGCAGATGTGTTTCCATCAGGATAACAGACATGAGGTATTTTTATTGCACTATAAAGAGTGCAGACAATATAAGAATCACAAAGAATAAATATGTAATAAACATGAATTGCAGGGTAAAAGACTTATGGCAGCTGAAGTCAAAGTAGAACATCCTGCAAAATTAACAATATCTCAGCTACTCAAAACACTACTCCTAAACCTAATCCTAACCCTAACCCTTTCATACAACCAGGACAACCAAATCCACGTCTGATCTGTCTAATTACTCTGTGAATTTAACAATATTACAGCTACATTTTAAAAATGGTCAAAGTACTTGTAGATGTAAATCAATTCCCTATTATGACACATGTCTTATATATTGAGTGTCACAACCACTAATTTGAGCTAGAAAGCCCCTTCTGTGTAACAAAAAGCATGTTGGGTGTCTAATCAAACCTGTTGAATATGACTTTCCAAAATGGATTCAGTTTCTGAAAGTGGGTAAATGTTTTTAAAATTAAATTATAATGCAAAACAATCAGACTGAATTAATCTACATTTCTCAATATGAAGAATTTTACATCTTACCCTGTGTAACTATTCAAAAAAGTAAACTACCTTACAGTATAATGGCTCCTTACAAACCTTCAGAATTCAGGATCTTCAACCTCGGCTTACAGCACACAATTTGTGAGGGGAGGGTTTGAGGGTGAACCCAACCGCTGGAGTGAGGTCCAGATCAGATTCAGACACCCCAGGAGGTGGAGTGAAATGGAACTTCTGCAACAGACAGTATCTGTATATAATGGATTTGGGTGCATGTCTGTTAATTAAAAATGTACTGCATCAAGACTTTTTGCTTTGTCATTAACTACTATTTAAACAAAATAATAAAAAAAAATATTCACTAAATTATAAATGTTCTGGTCAAGATTATAACAGCTCTGCTGTTGGGGTCGGTACCAACCCGTTCGTAAGTTTAAAATGTGTAAAAACACCACATAAATTTGTGTACTGCATCGAGGCTTTTTGACTTTGTCAGGAATCTCTATTTAAACAAAATAAATTTAAAACAAAATCAAGGCAAGACATGCCCATACATGTTAGGCAAAATAAGCCCAATTCAGTTTATTTATATAATTCCTTTGAAGTTTATTTTACCATTATTTTTTCATTGAAAATGAGAGTTGTGCTGTCAAAAGAAAGGTCTGGAAAGCCACACCAAAAATATTAAAACCAATCTTTTCATGGATAAGGAAGCCTAACAAGGTAACCAACTTAACAGAGTAAGAAACAAATTGGATGATAAATAATTGTTTTGAGGGTATTTTTTGGCTGATTTAAGAGACGGGTCGACACTGACCTGTTTAACATAAGAGATAGGAACAGAAAGCTAACACAGGACAAAGGTTAAATTAGCCTTGCCCTGCACCCGCAGTCACATTTACAAAGCCTGTGATTTATCGACATTCACTTCGTATGGATGTTCATACGCATGAGTGACAAATACCAATCTTCCCGTGCATACTGGTGATTCGAACAAACGCGTTTAAAGACACACTTAGAGAAATGAGATGCCTGGTTTATAATCTCATACAGTTACTTATCTCACGCTCCATATCTAATGTATGCAACTCTGTGTCTTTCACTCTGAACTCTCAGATTACACTGGCTATGTCCTGCCGGTCAGAGCATGATGTAATAATGCCTTTAGGCTAAGCCCCTCCCCCATCCTGACCTTCGTAAGCCAACAGGAGCCCAGTACAGGTGACTGTCAGCCTGCCTCTGACGAATCAGCCGCTACACCATTCAGGTCTTGGTTCCTGCGTAACACCCATGACCAGTAGCAGGTGATCAGCAGTCTGTGAAGGGACCATGATTCACTTGCATGGACTTCTGCAGATTCCCAGCACCGTCGTGCTCCTGGGGACCTCGCTGGTGTTGTTGGTCCTGTATCTCCTCTCCTGCACCCATAACCGGGGAAAAGAGCCCAAAGGACCCAGACCTTTGCCTCTCATCGGAAACCTGCTGCAGCTGGACCTCAAGAGACCGTATCTCAGCCTCTGCCAGGTACAATGTGTTCCCAGACTCTCATGTGTAGTGGCACAGGACTGCATATTCTCACATTTAGTAAATGTTTAAAAGTGCTGAACCCCCAATGGATTTATTTCTCATTATTTTGGTTCTCGTACCTCAAACTGACGACCTCCTGTTCCTGCGTTAGTGTGGTCACATAAGACATAGACGCTGGAATCAATTAAAACAAGACTTTGTTTAATTCTCAAAGCTATACACTCATCCATATATTATACAAATATAATACCAGTCAGTCTCAGAACCAATGTTTATGATATAGCAGTTGCAATGAGGGCCTCTTTCCATTCACAGCAGTTCATTGTAACCATAACCACAACTGGCTGATGAAATTTACTGAAGGGGAGCCCCTCCCAGTTGGATAAATCTACTGAGGTGGACCCTCCCCCCTCCCCTGATCAGATTAATGTACTGAGGGACACTCCTAAAAATCAGAGTGTCTCTAACGCTGTTATTTTCAGGGTCGTGGGCTGGAAAGTTTGGAAGCCCCTGCTCTGAAATACAGGAAATAAGTGAGTAATAGAGCTTGTAATGGCACAAGGGCCTCAGTTTCATGTGGAAGCAAACAGCACCGCTGGGTATCGATCGCCATGGCAACTACGGGCGCCCAGGGCAAGCGAGTAATCCAGTCACGCAGGTGCAGCGATTTCAGGCCCTGAAGCAAAAGGCTGAGGGGGAGGGAATGCATGTGGGAGGGGCAACCAAGCGCTGAGCCCACCCCATCACTGGGTGTGTGTTAATAATAAGATCTTTTTCAAAAAAAGGTTGTGGAATCAGTAACTATTAACTAGCGTTACATGTGTAAGAAATGAAAGCTCCTTAGCAGATGTATGAAAATAGATGGGCTACCATGGACTGACTCGTAAAATGTCAAAAGGAACTGATGAGACTGAGAAATGGAGCCCATTTAAAAAGGGAGACATACGCAATGTAGTGAGCTTCCTTTGCAACTACAATGCAGTGAGGTTCCAGTTAGTTGATTTCAGGAAGCTGAGAAGCCAGTGATGTAAAATGGCAACTTACAGGTTGTCCTACTCATTAATTCATTTCATTTTCCTGTTCTTTTAAACTGTGAGAATACCCTCGATCAGCCCCAGTCTTGCTGCCTTTTTTGGTGCAATACCCTAACAAGCATTAACCAGTAAAACAAGTATGAAATAAATGTGGGTGGGGGCACCGTTAGCGGCCCCAAATGTTACTGGGGGCTCCAAAACGCCCAATTTGGCTCAGTGTCCAAAACACTTCTGCAGCTAGTATGAACAACACTGCAGCTTCTGTAAAACAACACTACATAACCTCAATTAACAGTTTAATTAACACACAGAAATGAGTCTTAAGCTTTTCACCTTTCATGTGAAATCCAGTGATTCTGGTTTCCATTAGAGCTATGCAGAATTTGCAGAGTTACTAATCTGTAATGCCTCATTTTTGCGCTGTTGTGAATGAGGTCGCTCTGGCAGAACAGGACAAACCGGGATTTAAGCTGCATTGCAATGTTGGGTGCGTAAAGGAATTCTTTGGTAACCTTAGAAAGAACGATAATCTCATTCACATAAAGGGTCTGACACAATACTGTGAAAATCCGCCTAGCTTGTAAACACAAGAAGCGGAATAATACTTCTTCTGGGATACAAGAAGTTTGTGTTTCCGAGTCTGATGTTCTATTAAGGTGAAGCACTGGATAAATATCTTACTCAGCTTCATTAAACCTGCTATGCAAAGACGAAGCATATGGCAGAGGGACAGATGTTCTGTATCTGTCCCTGGAGTATGTAATTAGCATGTAAAAACAGTGTGACCCAGCGGGAAATAAAGTTCGAGTGCCTAGGACATGTTTCCCTGAGTTTGGTTCAAATTTAGGAGGGTATCCGTCAAAAACCGATACATATACAGGTCAGCCATACAGATCAACACAGACAGTCCTGTTAGTGCATATCGCTATAATATTGCTCCATATTAAGATCTTATAACCGACTTGTCAATCTTAGCATTGCAAATTTGAATTTTACTTTGAATTTTACACAAATTCATTTTCTTGCAATGTCATTTAATATAAATTAAATATGCATTTGTCATTTTCTTTTGGGATTTGGGACAATAACTTGTACGCGCGGGGAAATGAGTCACGCGGAAACAAAGGGTAACACTTCAGTCTCAGCCTCGCATTCGCTGTGATAGCATCGTTTGTTGGTGATAGTGCTTTTTTTTATTGAAAATATCAGGTAATACACTCTATATCATTTTGGTAACCATTGCTCACCAAAAAGTTACGCAATAGTTGTACAAATGTTACAACCTAAAAGTTTGTGATTTATGAACAAATTAACGAATACAGAGTAATAATAAAAATAAACAATGGACCACATGGCATACACACTCTCTCTTAATTTTTCTCTCTTTTTTGAAATGTTTTGCTTTTGTTCCTACATTAAATACAAACCTTTAGTATGACTCAAGGTAGTAGTGCTGTGTCTGGGTTTATGAAAAAGGTGTCATTGGTTTTCTTTTTTTAACTTTACATGTTGTCTGGATACATTTAATTTCTTACTTTACAAATTACTGTTTTGATAAATGTGCTTAGATGTGTTTAGTATATGCTCTTCTTGTTTTATCCTATTCATTTTGTGTTTAAATGCTAAAAAAAACATATTTAGGTGTATTTTTTTGGGACCGGGAACCAATTAATTGGTTTTCCATTATTTCTTATGGGGAAAATTCGATCAGAACTCAAACTTTTTAGGATTCGAACCCGAGTTCTGAACGGATTAAGTTCGAGTTCTGAGGTACCATTGTATAGGTATCCTTTTTTGTTACTTGATACAATCTCTGTGTTGGTCAGTCAAACTCCAGCATCAGTTTTTTAAATGTTGTTTTTCTCCAGCTGTCTAAAAAATATGGATCAGTGTTCACTGTCCACTTTGGCCCCAAGAAAGTGGTGGTTCTTACCGGCTTCAAGACTGTGAAAGAGGCCCTGGTCAACCATGCAGAGGAATTTGGAGAACGGGAGATATCGCCAATATTTTATGATTTCACCGAAGGCCATGGTATGACTGTTACATACTGATGAATTTCAACACGGTCTGTTCAATATTTAGTGAGTGAGTTTCAAGGTGATATATTGAGAGTACATCACTCCATAATAACGGGTACATTAAATACACGTATTTACAGTAATGCTTTGAGTATCCTGAATAAATCTGACAGTAATCCAATCCCGCACAGGAGTCCTATTTTCCAATGGAGACTCATGGAAGGAGATGAGACGCTTTGCTTTATCCACCCTTCGGGATTTGGGGATGGGAAAACGAGGAAGTGAGGAGAAGATCATTGAGGAGATCCACTACATGACAGAGGTGTTTGAAAACTTCAAAGGTGAGATAATGGTTGTTAACTTGTTATAACATAAGATTAATGTTAATTTACTACATTAATGATTTATTGAAAAAATAATTTTATGCCAGCAAAATGTGCATATCAGTGATGTGAGTATTGGGAGAGTCGCAATATAATAAAGGTAAACAAAAGACATGATTTGGTCTTACAACTATAGAGATGTTCTGAGGATATTCCTATATACACTATAGTGTAATGCAAGTGTTTTCAAATTGCTACATAAATGTTCGGATTCTCCTTCCTGTTTCCCAGGCGAACCCTTTGACACATTGCAGGTAGTGAACTACTCAGTCTCCAACATCATTTCCTCCATCGTCTATGGCAGTAGGTTTGAATATGATAACCCAGAGTTCCAAAAGATGGTCAACAGGGCGAACAAAAATATCAGGCTCATCGGGTCACCTGCCATCCAGGTACTTTTCTTTTTCTATACTGTATTTCATTTTTAAGGTCACTAGGGTACAGTCTGAATGGGGCAGCTGGAGGGACATTTGTTTAACACCATTTCAGTTAATAGAAACTGCAGAACAAGGAGGAAGAAATTTTGATCAACCAGCAAAAGCCTGGCAATCTTAATCTCAGTTCTAAGATCTTCATCAAGCTGCCTTCCCTGACAAATTCCATTAAAAACTAATGCTGAGTAATTAATTGAAATAGGCATCTCTCCAACATAAGCCCCAATGGTATCACATTTAATATAGTTTTTGTGTCTGTGGTGGCAGCTGTATAACATGTTTCCAAGGCTGGGTCCTTGGCTGAAGGACTGGGTCACCCTGAAGAAGAATATTGAGAGCAACATAGAGCAGGTGAAAGGTCTGGTGAAGAATCTGCAGGAGACTCTGAATACTGAGGAGAGGAGATGCCTTGTAGACTCCTTTCTTATCCGACAGCAGGAGATTAAGGTACGAAAGTGTTCAATGGGAAACATCTACATTGATCATACTTTTCTTCCAGCTTTGACATGAGTTTTCTGTTTATTTATTATATCATGTTCTGCCATCTCTACCAGAAATCCAGGGGGCAAGAATTCTACTACCATGAGAAGAACCTCATCATTACAGTGTCCAACCTTTTTGCAGCTGGAACTGACACCACTGCGACCACACTGCGTTGGGGCCTGCTGCTTATGGCCAAGTACCCCTATATACAGGGTGAGGACAGATACATTCACACAGGCCTTAACACGGTACCCTCATATACAGGGTGAGGACAGACGCATTCACACAGGCCTTAACACGGTACCTCCATTCACTGTAGCCAATCAGCTATGTACTGCTAGGGCATGTAATTTAGAGATTTAACAGAGATACTGGCTGTTCCTCATCCACCGTTAGACTGTGTACAGGAGGAGCTGGACATGGTCACTGGGGGTCGGCAGACTCGAGTAGAGGACAGGAAGAACCTGCCGTATACAGACGCCGTCATCCATGAGATACAGAGACTGGCCAACATCAGTCCAATGAGTCTCCCTCACATCACAAGCTGTGACGTGGTCTTCCAGGGATACCACATCAAGAAAGTGAGCTCTTTTCCCTTTACCATCAGGATACTTTCCAGACTTAGTCCTTCTCTACCTTGTCTTCAGGGTATTTTGCTCATGTAATCTGAAATGTGGAGTTTGCTATTGAGTATAACTGTAATATCTGAGCTCAGTGGTTTTTCCTTGTTCCCTACAGGGGACCACTGTCATCCCGCTGTTGACGTCTGTACTTTATGATGAGAGTGAATGGGAGACTCCCCATACCTTCAACCCCGGCCACTTCCTGGACGATCAGGGCC
>JAODJU010000045.1:10717073-10749021 GCA_026776725.1 Gnathonemus echidnorhynchus | reverse complement strand
ATATAAAATCCCCGACTCACCAATATTTTAGAAGTTTGAGTCATGTAAAACAATTTATTAATTTTAAGTGGCCTAATGAAAATTAAATTTTGGATAAAAATCATATTTCGAAGCTTTTAATCATTTCTCGTGACAAATAACTCCAAAATTAGACGCAACGTTAGATTTCCAAAAAGTCCACGGCACTAATCAGAATTACCGCAGAATGTGCACATCATCACAATATTTGGAGAACAGAGTGCGGGAAAATAATTCTATTCTAATTATTCTAAAGTCATAAAGACTATCAGTATTTGTACATCGCTTCTGTATCTTAAGCCCCTACATTGTTCCTTTTCTTTTTTTTATTATTAATCTTTTTATGTTCTAACTTTGTATTCTACAGCGGTGTAACACGCCTAAAGCACTAAAAAAGCTTTTTTAAATAAGAGTGCGGGATAAAGGCGCGATCCCGAGGAGCCGCGCTACGCACTTCCGCTTTGGTGACGCCACGTGCTCGCGGCTTGTCAAGGAAAAAAAAACAAGGAGAAAAGGGCTTGGTCAGAGGGAAGGACAGGATGTACAGAATACCCGCTAAGCCAAACGGCACAGGGTTGCCCCGCTTTATTTGGAAAGGAACGTGATTTTTAAGCCGGGGCGTTTTATTGTACGTATGAGATTTGGTTTATCTACTTTTCCCAGAAACGTCGCTGTGGAAAAAGCTTAACTTATCCGAGTCTTGGCGGGTCTCGGGCCTCTCCGGAGGGGACACGTCCGTTTGCCTTCGTCTGGACTGGAAGGAGGCGCTGAACGGTATGACACTCATGCTTATTAATGGTGCTTTTGTGGTGCGCTGTTTACACTGGTGTTTGTTTTAGAAGACAGCGGTCTCTGGCGTTAGCAAAGCCGAATCGCTAAGTATCCAGATGTTAGCCTCAACTACAGCAGTAGTACTGGTTCCACATTTATTATCGTATTTAACATTGCTAGCGGCCAGACACAATTATGAGCTTCCAAGCAGCTTAATAAAAGTAAATGTTATTCGCCATTTTACTGTATTTTCAACAGTCTGGTTGCTAAGCAACAGTTCGTTATTACTTCATCCTATCGGTGCATTTTTAAACGTCAGTTTAAGCAACGGATGGGGGCCTGTTTTGAACTAGCGAGATCTGTCTTTTCTCTGGTATTGCTTGGTGTATTAATATATTTTGCGTATCTGGTCACCCTGGTATTTGTATTAACACTGTTTTCACTGATGTGGAAGTTATTACGTTAGCTGTCCAGTTATGCCATTTCTTTTCACCCCTAACCAGATTTGGTTATTTTACATTTCGCGGGAGCCCGCCTCCCTTAAACCGCCATTGGCTGCTGAGCCGCTAATCCGCCAAGTCAAATGTAGTGATTGGTTCTAGGTACCCATGATTCCGTGCTCCGTTCAGAATGTAGACATTAGGTGGCGCCAACGTATCAAATACTGTAAATTTCAGATAATCAGTAGTTTACGACTGGAAAGATATTGTCTGTTTTATCAGATTCAGAAAATTGAGTCTGGAGGAAATTGCTTGTGATTACATGCTGCACAGCACACACCTACATGAAACGCCAAAAACAGATAATTCACAGAGCACATACAATAATTTCTGTATGAAAATAAGAGTCTGATATGTAGAGATGGTAATAAATAAGTGGGTCAATATGACAATAAGTATAGTAAATATTGGATGGCAGATACCTATTTATCTGTATCTGTTAATTTATTTGTATCATTGCACATCTGCTCTGAGTGATCTTATCATTTGGTTTCTGTGATTTTGAAGTGTCAGGAGAGTCAAAATCAATGAACTTCCGGTCCCACCTGTTTAACATATCTGTAACCCCATTATCGTAGTTTAAGCTCTGTACCATCAGATACCTTATTTTCATTTATTTGAGAACTAAAAATTATATAAGTTTTCTTACCGTCAAAGTATAGAAGATATGCAGGTGATACGCAGTTACAATACAAAATGTTTGTAATAATATATATCAGACCTTGATGTAGGCGATTGTACTTTTTTGCCAAAACAATAAAATGATATTTAGCCTATATTACAGGGGTATTGCTTCAGTGTGTGCCTCATATTAGACGGAGGTGTTTTTTTATTATATTTCTAGCAATTGTTTCTATGCCTTAAAAGTGTCTTTTTAAAATTTCTACACACTTTTACACTGATGGTTCAGTGGGAAATCAGTGTAAGAGAAACAATCGTTTATCTAAGCTAGATTCACCGGCTACCCACAGATAAATCACTGGTAATTAAAAGCTAACCCAGAAGCCAGTTTCCCAGTGCTGATTTTTGTCATTTCTGTGGTGTATTGACTATGATGGATGGAATAGTATCATTTACAGAGCCTCATGGAAATATCTCCGCCTTTCCTATGGCTTAAATATAAAATGTTTCACAGATTTCTGCGATGACTTGTTTTGGCAATAAACCAAAACACTGCTAATTAAGGTATACTGTATAGGTAGTTGGAAACATTACAGGGGAATAAGCAACGTTGACTAATAAAATGTGTCGTATACAATTAAACAGTATTTTATTTACAACAAAACCCAGACGGAGGCTGAGGCCGTCTGGTGACTTGCCGGATCTCCGGTGACTGCCCCCCCCCCCCATAAAGTCGCCTTTCTCGCTGCGCCCGTGCGCCGGTACTTTTTTCCATGTCATATTTGAATAAGCGCTCCTTTCGCGGGTTTGCTCTCGTTGGATCCGCGGAACTGCGGCGCATTTCCTGCTCTCCAATAGATGAAAAGGGTTTCCCGTGACTGACAATTGCGGCTCAGGGGGAGGACCAGGTCGCTGCGATCCCTCTGGCTTTGTCGCGCCCGGGAAGCCATTTTGGGGTTTGCTGTAGTGCTCGGGATTATCGTGCTCGGGATTTTCACACACACCCCCCGCTTTATTATTTTTTTTTTCTTTTTGACTAAGCGCCGTTAGCGGCGGCCTAACCGAGGCTCCGCTCCGATCCGGGAATCGGGCGTCGGGATGCGGCTGGGAAGCTGCGCATCTTCGGCCGTGCTCATCTTCTGGGATTAATCGGGAAAGATATAATGCGAACGGACGCGCAGTTCCTCTACGGGCAAGTGCACGCAGTCATATTTTCATGAAACGTACATTTATATTTCGTTAATATTAATTCATGCAGTTTGGAGATTTTTTTTAAAAAATGTATAGCGCTCCTCTCTTCAGAACGAAGTGTTACTCGGCGAGAAGAGGCCGGGGCCTCGGTAATAGCGTCTGGACCTGTTTACGGCTCCGAAACGCAGGCAATGCGGCGAGACTTGAGCAGCAGAGCGCTGTGACATACGGCTGCATTGTGCATCGGGACGCACGTATGCATTCAGTTATTAATGCTCCGATTACATGCAGCAAACATGTCACTCTAAATATAGCAGTCGCCATTCTTAGACCGGTGCTAAATCCTGCATTTGAAGCTATTAGCAGCCGTTTTAATGGGAAGAGGGCTATGCCGTGCTGTCACAGAAACCAAATATATGTAACCCGAAAGCTCTGAATCACGACTGCTCCTAAGCATGGATTACGATGGTTTCATATGTTCGCTTTAAACACTTTGCTCTGCAAAGAGGAGCCGTTTAGTTATACAACCATCTGAACTGGAATTTATTTGGAAACTAACTTGGGCGCTGTGGTTAGTGGGCGATTGTTCGCTGACTGTGTCTGAAAGTGGGATGCTGCCTAATTACAGTTCAGCCTGTTTGCAGTGATTAGTATCAGACGGTGTTGCAGGATTAGAGACCCGTGCACGGTTACTGCGTGCAGCAGGGGGAAGGCGCTGTCATGGCGCTGTTTCAGAACCATACGTCAAATAGTAAAGGTTTAGTAAGAGGAGTGTTTAACATTCTGCTGCAGTAAAAGCTCAGTATTTTAAGGATGGATTGAACTGTGTAGATTGTTATGTAATCAGGAGAAACTTCCTGGGCTGATAGATGACACATCACAAGTACACGTACACATTTTTTTGTAATGTGCATCCACCCCTTAATTTGGAGTGATTTATTTTGTTTCAAACTGGGTCATGTTAATAGGTAATTTGCCTACATGTTGTCTTCTAGTACAGGACCAATGGCGTGTACGACGAAGCAGGGTTACTGGCTTATCGGGGTAACGTTGGATTTAAGGTAGTCTGGGCAAAATGTAAGTGAACGAATATGAAGTCCATTTAAACTGTGGTACCTTAAATCCGCCAAGTTACCCCGATAAGCCAGTAACCCCGCTTCGTAGTACACGCCACAGGTTTTACCATGCATCCTGTTTTTGTTTCACTCCATCTTTATTTACTTGGCCATATTCCAGTTTTCACAGCCTCACCAGGAATGCTTTACATGCCAGGGCTGTAATACCAAACAGGTTTCTAACCATGGCCACCCGGGCCTGTTCTGCAGGGCATGGTGGCTCTAGGTGTGGCATGGTGTTAAACTGGAACGTTTATCTGGAAATCACCTGGTGAGGGGAGGATCGAGTTTTGGCACAACTTGAGTAAAAATGCTGCTGAATTTCCACTGGAAATAGTAATTATCGCTGAAGCACTGTTTTATTAATTTGTTTATTTACATGCTAGTGGCTAATGTGTTTGTTCTGATGTAGCCCCCGACACACAGAGCTCGTTCTCTCCGGCAAGATTTGCCACTAATTCCTCTGTGCGGCGTGTCATGTGACGTCGCGCTCCGTCCTGCAAGGGAGGAGCTGTTCTGTGACAGCTCCATTATCCTCTCAAAGCGCTGACCTACCTGTCTGTCGCCATTATCCGCTGCGGAGGTGTTGGGGGCCTGCTGGGCGAGGAGAACGGTCCCTGCTGGTTAAATTTGACGAAACTTCAAAAAAGGGGACAGAGGTCAAGGTCAGGTGTGAACTGCAAACAGAGGAGTGTTGTTAGCTGGTTATGGGGTAGCAGGATGGGAGCAGGCGGCAGGCTGAACAGCGAGAGTGCGTGTGTGTCTAGAGAGAGAGAGAGAGAGAGAGGATAGGAGACTAACTTGAAGGTCTGTCCCAATACCTGTGCTCAAAAGCCTCCCCTCCCCCCCTCCATTCTGCCTTTCCGTTTCCTCGACTCTTGCAGTCGGATTGAAGAATGACCATGGATTTTTCACGCCTGCACACCTACAGCCCTCCGCAGTGTAGCCCAGAGAACACAGGCTACACCTACTCCCTCAGGTGAGCAGTCCGCCTGCGCCCCAGGCACTGGTGCCACGTGTTGTTGGCCGTGAATAAATGAGTAGGAGCTCAGAGGTAGCAGGTTTTGTTTTTGTTCCGTGTTCTTTCACTGTTGTCATTAGTGTTTTGAAGATGGAGACTTTTTTGTTGGGCGATGGCCTGTTGAATCCAGTCGAATCTCTTTTTGTTGAGGTGACTTTCCAACTGAAACCAAGTTCCAGCCTTGAAGTTTGCCAGCCAACCAGTGTTTGGTCTCCTCTCCATGGTCCTGTCCTGAAGATGAGATTGTTAGCATTTTTGGACATGAAAAGGCAGGCCGGTTAGTCCGAGAGGACGTATTGTGTGTGAATGTGTTTTTACAAGATGGCTGGGGCAATTTGTTGGAATGTGGAGGTCGGGGCTGAAATCGTACCGTTGTTATGTATTTGCAGAGTTAGAATTGCTTTACAGGCCGGTGCTGAGGCTTGGGGATGAAGTTTTTGACTCCTGAATGTCAGAGTTGCTCTTTTTGGCATCATTTTAGGTTCTCTCCCCCCCATGTAAGTCTCAGGAAGCAGAGGGTGTTTTGTAAGCCCCCCCCTTGCCAGTATGCCCCCTGCCAGCATGTTCTCAGAGCATTTACGATGGGTCTTAGCCTGATTTGCTGAGAATCAGCATGAAGGTCAGCCTCGTTATGGTGCCATGCAGGACCATCCAGGGGCAGCATCTCATCGCGTCTCTCCAGTTGTTTCCCAAGCGTCTGTGGCCGTCCGTCTGGCATGCCCGTGTTTATTTTTAAAACTTTTATCGACCTATCGGAGCAGTCCTTTCGTATGTCGGCCTGTCAGAATTAGGGTGTTGTAAACTTCAGCCAATGCCAGCAGACCTCTTGTGTGTGTGTCTGAGAATGCATGTGCCACAGGACAGGGCGTTGTCTGGGGGGGTGGGGGAAGACCCTCATCTTGTTTGTGACTGCGCCCTTTACTGAATGGGAGGGGGCAGTGCAGCAAGGTCAGGGCTCGGGTGACATTACCCCGCTGGGCCATCTGCTGTGAGAGCTCAGAGGAGACAACCCCAGAGGCTTAGGCTGGGGCCAGCCTGCACAGAGCAGGGAATGCTGGGTAGTCTAAGGGCAGCTGGGAGTTCAGTCTTGAAGCACAGCTGCGAACGGAGTGTGAACAATTCACAGTTGTGTGTTTCGGGGTCAGGAGCTGGAGCGGCAGACGTCAGAGGAGCTTCTGCTGCCTTCAACCAGCAGGCCAGTCAGTCGACGGACATCGCGGTCTGATTCACGAGCTGCCTTTTCCCTCTTCATCTCTGCGTCATGTGCTGCGGAAACCGACAGTCACTCCCAACACCGCTTCTGCTTTGCTCTGTGTTTTCTAGGATTCCCCGAGGTCTTTTCCTCTAAAAATGAGCACAAAAACCTGACATTCGCCATCACAAGAACATGGTTACCCACTAATACCCAGAATGCTTTGTAGAGCCAAACCATATCATTCATGAAATATAATTGTATTATTTCCTTGGCACAGTTCATTTACATAATCTAGGCAGCATATGCTGGATAGAATAATAATAATAATAATAAATAAATGTAGACATTATAACCATTTTGCTTTGGGCCTTGTTTGTAACCTTGTAATCCACTATTGTGAACTTTGCGCTGGTGGCTGATGACACACTGTCCTGGGCTGCGGGCCTGGTGTTTACACGTCTGCAACGGCGCATGGTTCTCCTGAGATTGCATGCCTGAACACGGTGCCAGCCGACGCCAAGGCTAGGTCGGTTCTTTGGCCTGCGGTTTTACACGTCTGCGACCGTTTGCTGTTTCGGTCCTTGGGGTTCTCTCTGATTTCAGGTTAATGATTATTTCATCGTTATGAGTTTTTTAGTACATGCAATGTTCTGTCATTTTACGGCCTTATTGTGCTTCATTGTTTCGTTATAGCTTTTAATAAACAAATGTTTACATGTACTGCTTGTCCACGTCATTGGGCCAGTGTAGTGGAGCGATAAGGAAAGGACCCATTGTGTGAGAGCCTCGTAGAGGAAGGCAGGGCGGCGTCCTGGCCTGGGTTTTACGGACTTTGGGGCTCTAGAGGGCAGGCTGCCGCTGGGCATGGCGGCCTTTGTGTTCTCATTACCCTTCCAGGAAATGACGGCAGTGAGGTTGAGCTGCTCTGGGCTGATTACTGACCGATGTGCAGCCCTGACAGAAGAGCGCTATCGCTGTCTTGGCAAGGAGGAAGGAGCCTGGGGCTCTGCATGCGCGCATGAGTGATGTCGTTTTGGGCGCCATGTCGTTCAGAGAATGCCTGTAGGAAGTTCGGAGTGTACCCGTGTTTGCCGTGGCGCGTATCTTTCCGGATGCTCGGTTCGGAAGGCGCGGCTTGTCCGTAGAGTGCAGGTCTCCGCGCTCTGCCATCCCCTCCCTCATCCACGGCCCGGCTCCGATTTCCCCACTCGGGCTCATTTGCACACCGCAGGGTGATTCGCAGCCCGTGTCGCGCCCTGCTAACGTGCAGGTGAATCCCTGCTGTGACCAGGGAGGGAGAGGCACGAGCGTGGTCAGGCGCCAGTGCAGTCTGAGTCACGGCAGTCATTAAAAAAAATTAATAATTGAATATCCATGTGATACGTGAATAAAATATACGGCCGGCAGGCAGGACTCTAAGAAAACAAATCGCTTGGCAAATGTGACACAGAAGGCAGTGCTTTGTATATTCTGAAGTGCAAAATATAAATATGCACTATTTTTTATGGAATAGAAGGATTTTACAGAAATGCAAAATTGAACATTAAATTACACCCTATTTGTGTGTGTGTGTGTGTGATGTTGTGAGGATCATTCTTTTGGTCCCCACAAGAGGAAACTTAATTTACTAAAAATCAGTGACTGCAATGAAAAAACTAAAAATGCCAGAGCCTTGTATTTAGTTTGGTTACTTATGGTTAAGGTGGGTAGGGGTTAAGGGTGTCATTGTTGGGATTTGGGTTTTGCCCATAGAAATGAATGGACGTGTGCGCATATGTGTGTGTGTGTCTTTTGGTGTCTCATAGTAAACATGCCCCACTCCTGTTTAATCAGTATCTTTCAGAAATCCCTCATTAAATCTCTAAACAGTGCAATTAAACAGTAACTTTTAGACAGTTGAGGCCCAGCATAGTGACAGACTTCCGCCTTGATTGGCGTGTGTGACACGTCAGCGCTGGCGTGGCCAATCTCATCCACAAAGGGCCGCTGTGTGTGCGGGTTTTTGGGACCTTTAGGTCAGCTGTTCAACCCCAGGTGTGAGGACTCTTCAGCCAATCAGTCCTCTAATTAGCAATCTTATCAGGGAGCCCATGTACACAGTGGCCCTTTCTGGATAAGATTGCCCACCCCTGCCTTAGCGGGCAGCTGTGGAGTGTGAGTTAAGGTGCCTCCCCGGGGCTGGCACAGGCTTGGAGCGGTCAGCTGACCTCCTGCTGCAATCACCGCTTTCTGAGACTCTCAGCCTGCGCTCATGCTGCATCTCCTGTGTTGGGAAGCTGTGCTGCAGTGGCTGATGGGTAATCCCTTCCCCCTGGGAAGTGTGGGTGTACAGAAGCCCTCATCGCATAGGTAGGGAGGGGGGCATAGCTTTCTATTCTTTAAACAAAAAAAAAAAAAAAAAATTCCGCTGAATCTGGTCTAATAATACTTCCTGATTGGTGGGGGGCTGTTGCTCCAAGCACAGATTTTGCCTCCCCCAAACCCCCCCAGTCTCGCCTGCCTATTTTCACATCGGTGCCTGTAAATTTCCAGCTCCCACTTGCAGTGTGCTTTGCAGTGTGCTTTGCAGTGTGGCGCAATGACCCACTAATGAGTTTCGGTGCTGAACTGCCTCCTTTGCGCTCGTTTACGGAAACTCCGCACCGGGTGGCGCTGCTGCTGTGCTCACTCCTTCCTACTGCAGGCCTGCTGACAGGCTACCAACGGAAGATGCTGCACTGTAACCCCCCCCCCCCCCTTCCCGTGGCTGACTCTCATTGCCGTATAAGCAGTTCACATAAATGGGGTGGCATGACTGTATGCAGGTGCCCGGCTGTGTAACACTGTGCTGCACTGTGTGTGAGCCTCACTCTGCGTTTAGGGTTACCTGAGGTTTGCGTAAGTTTCTCAGCCTGTGTGCAGTTCTCTTTCTTTAGCGATGTGCGGATGATGCTGTGCCTGTAGTGATGGTGTTCAGTGCGCCTTCTAGTGGGTGGGAAGCACATCTCTGCTGGAGGTGAGGCTCATTTGGGGAAGTGCTGGTTTGCTCTTTTGTGGGTGGGGCCCACAGATGCATGCTACTCACACTTCCAGCTTCAGTTGCCCCCAGAGACCCGAGTGCTCGTGCTATATTTTCTCATGCTCTTCTACCATTTGGTCACCTGTGTAACGCAGAGGTGCCTGTGCAGCCTGCTGCTCTGTGCTGTGCAGCCAGCCGCTCCACGCCTTCCCTTTGCCATGAGCTCTCTGCTCGCCTGACCCAGGGGGTGGAACCTTTGCTTGGAAAGGATTTCCTTTGTGGGGTGTGGTTCCAGCAGAAAGCTGACACCTCCCTTCTGTGATGAGGTCAGCTGGGGGCGGGACATGGTTGTAGAGTTTAGAATACAGGATATCCAGTCTGAAAGTGTGGGAAGGAGGCGTCAGCTTGTCTTAAACCCCCATGAATTTAGCTAAATGTATCGTGGGTTATATAACAGCCTCATATTTTCTCTGCCCCCTTCTGTGCCTCTCTTCTGCTCTCTTGTTTTCAAACTGGCCCACAGCAGTGCTACCAGAACGCTGGATTTTTTTGTCTCTTTGGGTTTGGACTGTGTCGAGTGGCTTCCAGGGAATGCTTGTTCCCTCTCTCTCTCTCTCTCTTGAGTTGCTGTGTGACTCACTTCCTGTCAGGGGTGCAGCATGGGGTGTGGGCCTGGCCTGCTCGCTCCTGCTGCTCCCTGCCACTCCTGCCGCTGTTTGTTTACGACCCGACAGCTGCCGTCTCGCTGAGGGAGCCGATGAACAAGGGCAGTTGGTTCTGTAGCTGTGAGGCCTGCCGGGTCCTAGGAGGGGCCCAGAGGTTGAGGCCCCGGGGTTTGGGATCCAGTGTTTGTACCCTTGATCCACTACTTTATCACTCTGGTGAACAGTCCAGCTGTATAGGTGGCTTTGAGAAAAAAGCATCGGCTGAAAAACATCACCAGTGATGAATTGTGACTCTGCATGCCACCACTATGCCGTGTAGCAGGGAGCCACATGCTGGTCCACGTGTCATTTAAGGTACGTTTTGTTGGTCCTCTCAGCTCCAGCTACTCCTCTGCAGCGTTAGAGTACGAGAGGCAGCACGACATCGACCCCGTGTACGACTCGCCGAGGATGTCGCGCAGGAGCCTCCGCCTGCAAACTGCAGCCGGCCACTATGGCGACGACAGCCTGCTAGACTCTTCCTACAGCCACAGCGCCACCTACAGCGCCGGAGGAATCAGCCGCAGACAGGCCAGGTGAGCGGGGAAGCTGCAGTTAAATTGTGTTAAATTTGTCACGAATTATGGGATCCACAATTGGATCGTCACGGTGATCGTTCTCAGGACACTGAGGAGCAGGCGGATGCAGCAGCTGGTCTCCACCCCAGTGCCACAACAGGAGTGCGGCTCTGCAAGTCTGCGCAGCTGTGCGGCGAGCGATGCCTCGCTGCTGGCCAGCCTGCTGGATGAATCGTGCGTGCAGGAGAGCACGCGCATCGGCAGCTTCTGGGGTGAGTCTGGGCTGGGGCCAGAATGTCGTTACTCACTCTCTATATCACAGGGCTCAAGGCATTTTCCATCCTTCCTTTACCTGGGAGCCAGGTGTGAAGCCTCTGACCAATCAGAGTCGGTAATTATTAAGCTACCTGGGAGTACTGAGAACACGGCCTAGATTTGGAATCGCGGTCCAGATTTGAAGAGCCCTGCTATTTCGGGACCAAGAACCCAGTCCTCTGGGGCCCTCTGACAGTCCATGTTTTTGCTCCCTCCCAAACGTGGACTGCCTGGGGGGTCCCTGAAGGCCAGTTAGGAAACACTGCTCACTATTATTAGCTTGTGGGGTATTTTGTGGGGGTATTTTATCACTTATTTTTATTTTTTTTTTGCAGGTATGCAGCAGGATTCTCATCTTAAAGGTTGGTGACCTATATTACATACAGTATATGTGTGATGGGCCTTCTCTCTGTGCACCCGTTGTGATTCGCCTAACATGCCTTTCCCCCCCCCGTCTGCATCTGCGCAGAGCACAGCTCGAAGATGGACCACACCGTCACGCTGGCCAATGGCGGCATCGCCACTGCGCGCAAACAGGCCGTCGCCGCCGGCAACGGCTACATCTGCAGCAACTGCAGCATCCATTCCAAACGGAATGAGGCCCTCACTGCCTACTCGTCCGCCTCCGCCTCCTCTTTCCCTCAGCCGGCCTCCGAGGCGACGTGCTCGCCGGCTTCCACCATCTACACCCGGGACAGGGCTCAGGCTGAGAAGACAGGTGAGGCCTGACATTGCCAGGGTGCCCTCAGATCAATATATAAAAACATAAGAAATTTACAAACAAGAGGAGGCCATTCGGCCCATCAAGCTTGTTCAGGGGCCCTTAGGCTTTGGGGCGGGGGGGCTGTATGGTGCACCCTTATTGGTTTTGTTCTGGGCCCGGCACTGGGTGAGCCTGTCTGATGGATATGTCTTCTGCCCCCTTGTGGGCTTCCCGTCCTGCTGGGTGACAAACGTTCCTTTTTTTCCAGTTAAGCTCGGTGTCTCCTACTCCTGTAACGTACCCCCCCCCCCGACCCAGGCTCTGATCCCCCACCAGGTGTCCTGGTGACCGCCTCTCGTGCCTGCGTGCGACGCGCCGGCCTGGCGGTCTCCGCTGTAGCGTCTGTCGTGACGCTTCTAATGCAGCGCATTTTGTTGGTGTTGGGATGCAGGGCCCAGGCTCCCGATGACAAAGGTATCGGTGACGGGCCACCAGGGGGCGATCTGCCCCGCTTCCAAATGCAGATACCGATGTAATTGCTGGTGGCCATCATTCCGTTAGCCCGTTTATGACCGCACACGCCTCCCCGCCGCCCCAGGTCCGTCGCCGCATCCTGTGGCGCGTCTCTCGGACGTGTTGCTGGGCTATGCCAGATGGGTTGTCGCCGCTGTAATGTCCTGCATCACATCGCCGAGTGTTCTGCTGAAGATGGGCTCCGGGGCCAAGGGCCACGAGGGCAGTGTGTGTGACGGAGGTACACCCCCCCGCGCTTTCGGGCCCCTGTGACTTGGCTGCTTCGCCTGTTTTCTGCCCGATCGTGCGACTCGCTCCTGGGTCGCTGCTCCTCCGGGCCTCGGTCTAACAGCCACAGCTGGGTTGTCATGGTAACCGAAGTGGCTCTTTCACTCCCTCCGTCCAGTGCCACAGTTGGACCCAGTGGCTCCTGAGGAATGACAGGGCCCTCTTTTGCCGCCCCTCGCTAATCGCTAACACTCACTGCTCTCCAAGTCACTGCCCTGCAGCTTTGGCCGGTATCTGCCTGCTCTCCGGATCCCTGGGCCCGTTTGGGCCACCCGGCACGTCTTCTTGCTTCTAATGATTGGACCGCTTTCATCCAAGCCACTCTTCCTTGACGGGGATGGTCCCCACAGGCTTTTATTTACTTACTCTCTGCTCTCCTCTTGCGTTGCCGCGGTGATCCTGGAGCCTCCTGATAGTGGCACTGACCCAAGCCTTTCATCCTCTCTCTCTCTCTCTCTCTCTCTCTCTCCCACAGCGCACTCCAGCTACTGCGGAGGCGTGAACGTGAAGGCCCTGGCGACAGCGGACAGTCACCTGATCTTTAACGGCTCGCTGTGTAAGTGACGCCCCAGTCCGATGCAGTGCCAGCAGCTGGACGCAGCTCCCCTCGAGGCGTCATGTCCCGCGTTGCAGCTGTTCTTGTTGCCTTGGGAATATCGAGACAGGAGAACCATCCACCCATCCATCCTCAAGCTGCTTTTTCACAGGCCTCTGCTGGCAGCGCGAGACGCTGAGCAGGAGTACGACCTGGAAGAGAGACAAGCCGGAAACCGATGTAGCTAATTGTAGCCAAATGGCTCATTATCTGCTCAGTGACGTGTGTTAATGGATGAACAAGGTCCCTGCCGTCTCCGACAGCACAGCCAAGGGACTGGCAGAGCCAGCAGGGACCGTAATCGCTCCTGAACTGCTCGCTTCGGTCTCTAAATTACTAACGAATGTCACTCATGGGAACGTGCACTTGGACTGTATCGTGTACCACGTTTTAATGGCGCTGCTCGCTTTTGAGGCGCATGTAGGTTGCCAGGTATCGCATCGATAGTCCGCTGTGCATACCCAGCGAACCAGGACCACTATGTCTCGTCGAGCTGCGCTTGTGTGGCATCCCTGCGGCAAATGTCGCATTTCTTGCTTTACCAGCTAGTGAGGGTGTGCTAGTTTTGTAACAAACAAGCTGGGGATCAAATGCGCTGCCTTTAAAGCTCACGCATAAGGAGATGCCTGTTTATATTGGGATCTACCCCCGTCGCCTCCCCAGCTTGGTTAGAGGGACGCTGCTGTTTTCCTGTATTAGACGTTACCACAAATTATAATGAACTGACAGACGTTACTCTGTGTAGCAAAAGCCCACAAGCTGTACACTGCGATCTGTGTATAGGAGCAGTGGGTCATGACAACCTGAAAGGGGATGTCAGGAAAACCTCATATGCTGGGGGACGAGTCGTCAAGCCCATGTGGACGGAGAAGGAATGAACGGGGCGGGTGGGAGTGTCTCCTGATCCGCTGGCTCTTAAGAGTCCTGCCTGCAGTGTTGATGTTGCTTCTGTGTGCTGCTGTTTCATCCCTTAATCGATAATTTAAAAATTACTTTTGTTGTTTGTCTTTCTGATGCCCCCACCCATCCCTGACTGCCTGACAGGTGACGACTGCAAAGGGAAGCAGCACATGAAGACGCTCGCAGCTCACGCTCAGTCCGGCGGGAAAAGCCGCCTGCGGGGGGCGCTGTGGAGCATCATTGCTTACACAGGTCACCCCCAGCGTCCGCAGTTCTCCTTCGCACATGTGGCTGGCTCCCATATTGCCGTCTGATATGTAGCTTTCGTTCCGTTTCAGGATGTGACAATGCCCGGCCAGCCTGATTATCGGGAATCTGAGGCGCTGGCTGTAGATTAGCCACTGGCCTTTTGGTTTCTTGCAGTGACATTGATAAGCTCATTGCTGTAGTGGAAAGGCTAAGGGTGTTTCTCAATAAATACCAAGAATGCAAGGATCGTACTTGTGGTCTTGGCAAGACCAGTCTTGCTAACTTGCCTCCCAAGAACAAACTTGGGGCGCGATGAATCATGGAATTGGTCACGTTTGACGAAGATGTAACAATGCATCCTTGATATCTGGGGTGGAGCAAGACCGACATCCGGGGATTTTTTACCATTCTCTGTACTTCTGTTCTTGACTATTGTAACTGGTCTACAGTAATGGGAGAAGACGTAAAACGGAAACGCAAGAACACAAGTACGGCCAAGTATGCGTATTGAGAAACACCCTATGAAAAAGTACAGAGATGCCTGTGTTTCTGGTTATCTGTAAAGGAGCTGTAAATATGGACTGACCCAGCACTCCCACCTTGCTGGTCTGCAGGTTCTTCTGTGCTGCAGGTCATCCGGGCCCTAGGGGGCGCCGGCATCTTTGTGCTCCGGAAGCTGCTGTCACTCTTCTACTTGGTTATGGTGTCCCCAGGTCATTGCAGTTCTTTTTTGCCTCCATCCCTGCATGACACTCACTTGCTCGTTGTCCTGTTTCTTCTTCGTCTCAATCGCTGCCACTTGTTTCCCCCAGTAAAGTGAAGGTTGCCCCCGCTGACCTGGAGCTGCCCCATGTCTCTCTCGCCTAGCGCTCTGTTCTAACCAGATCACTACCTCCCTCAGACTTCGTTTACATCTCCTTTCTCACTTCTGACCTGTAACCTTTCATGTTGCGGCGTTCTCGAGACCTATCTTCAGCCGCGGTGTTGGTCCGTCATGCTGATTTCTAAATGGCTTATGGAGCAGTGCCTAGAATTGGGGGGGGGGGGGGTAGCCTGAACCCGACTGGCCTGCTCAAGAATGGTCAGGACCCCCCCCGTGTCTGTCCTCTTCCTTTCCAGCTGGTCTAGCTCTGTCTGCCTCTTTAGCATAACTCAGCATGTATATGTTGTCCAGGTCACCTTTCCATGGTGATGTCCATCCTGACCCTGGTCTCTCCCTCCTTCTGCTCTCTGACCCCACAGGGAAGGCAGCGGCTGGCGCCTTCTGGTGGCTGGGGACGGGATGGTATCAGCTGGTCACCCTCATGTCTCTCTTGAACGTATTTATCCTAACCCGGTAAGAGACTCTCTACGATGGACCTGAGAACCAGGTGGTATGGAGGTGTGGGATGTGATACTTTAACCCGATGGTGTCGTGCCAGGTCCTGCTGTTACCCCTGTGAGCAAAGTACCTAACCTGAATCACAGTGAAATGTATGTCCGAGCCCCACTAAAGAATTAGAATGAATTTGCATTGATAGAAATGAGAGCGTCCATCCTGCTTGGCATGTTAAATCCCGCCTTAAGCCCCTTGTTTACTTGTGCTTGCTGAATCATGACGGTGTGGTGCAGATAGAGCACTGAGCTTGGGAAGCGTCTTCCCCCGATCAGAAGCACAGACGCCATCCGCCATGGTGACCCGTCTGCCGCTGACGGGGAGTCGGGTCTGGCCAGCCGTCGGGAGCAGACCGCTAACCTGTTCCTGCTGTCGCTCCTCAGGTGCCTCCCCAGACTCCTACGGCTGCTGTTACTCCTGCTTCCCCTCCTGCTGCTCCTGGGTGAGTGTGCTGGGCCCCGCCTCCTCTCCCCCTCCCTCCTCCTCTCCCAGTGAGCTGCGCTGACCCACTTTCCGCAGCCCCCCCACCCCACCCCCCTCAGACCGCAGTGACCTGGATTATTAAGGCTGATCTACACAGAGATCACGTTTCAGTACAAACCAAAGCTGGACATCCAAGCCTTACTTCTGCATCCATTTCTTTTCCTGATAGATTTTTATTGTTTATTTATTGATCAGTTTTATTTTTTCAGCATCTCATTTCAGGTAAAAACTACAATTAAAGTTAATGCACGTTCAGTGTAAGTTAAATGTTAATTGGCTGCACTGAATTGTCAGGTAAAGATCTTATTGAGGGGATATTTTATTTCCTTCATGACCCACTACCACAGCGTGTACCAGAGTACAGTGTGTAATGAAGTGTGTAACGCAATGCAGTGCGTAACACAGCACAGTGCATAACAGTACAGTGTTATGTAGCCCAGTGCATGATATTGCAGCTTGTCGCAAAGCGCAATGCGTAACAGTACAGTACGTAACACATCGCAGTGTGTAACATAATGTAGCCTGTCACAGTGCAGTGTTTAATGTAGTGCAGTGTATACAGTACAGTGCATACAGTACAGTGTGTAACACAACACAGAGTGTATAAACAGTCAATGTTGGAGTTATTCACAAAAGTACTCAATTAAAGAGGTTAGTAGGTCAGGTCCAGAAAGTACAGATCCAGACTAAGGGTTTGTGTCAACCTACCAATTGAGTACTCTGTGACTCTGACTCTTTATACTCAGCTGGTTGGTAATGCGTAACGCAGCATAGTGCGCTCTTCAGGACCTGTCTGTGAGCCTGCATCCAGTCTCTGCAGGCCTGTGGTTCTGGTAATGCGTAACGCAGCATAGTGCGCTCTTCAGGACCTGTCTGTGAGCCTGCGTCCCGTCTCTGCAGGCCTGTGGTTCTGGTTTTCGTCCAGCCTGCTCCCCTTCGTGCCAGCGGTGAACCTGACAGAATGGCAGGCGGGGGCACCCATCAGCCTCCTTCTGCGCCTACCCCAGACCCTCTACACGTCCTGGGGGCAGCTCAGCACAGCGTCGCCCCCGCCCACCGTCACACAGGTGACAGACGTCAAAACACAGGCTTTTCTAAAGCGCCCAACTTGATTCTTATCAGTGTCCATCGCTTTCAGTTTCTTTTAAATGCCGTATCTGTGTGTCTGCATATGAGAGAGACAGGCTGTGCCCCCGCAGTAAGTGCCCTGTCCCGCCCCCACAGCCTGACCTGGCCGTCCCTATGAGCCTGGAACGCCTGAACCGGCTGGAGCAGCGGCTAGAGCAGCTGTGGGGCAGCGTGGAGGCAGACGGCCGACTGCAGGAGGAGCACCGCTCCGAGCTGCTGGGCCTCTACCAGGCGCTAGGCCAGCAGCTGGAGCAGCAGACCGACAGGAAGAGCCTGGGCCTCTGGGTGTCTGGCTTGCTGGACCAGCGGCTGACCCTGTTGAGGGAGGAGCTGGGGAAGGACGCAGCGCAGAGGGAGCAGGTGTGTGTGTGTGTGTGTGTGTGTGTGTGGGTGGATAAGGTGTATACAGAATACTGTAATCCTGTTGTCATCCGTAGCCTGTGCTACAGTAATGGCTCAGGATGTGAGGCTGCTTCTTGTGTCCAAATGATTGCAAATTTAAGTCCCATAATGAGTAGAATTTATGCATAAATTATGATTACCAAATACCCAGCCTGTCTATAATAACAAAGGGGCCCCCGCCTTGCACCCCCCCTGCAGACTCAGACTGAGTACCTGACGGAGCAGCAGCATCACGGAGCCCAGCTGACGCAGATGGGGGCGCTGCTGAAAGCCCTGGCAGCCAAGATGGAGGTACGTGTCGCCCCCCCCCCCCCAGAGACAGGCCCTCCTGCTGAGGGGTCGCTTACTGACATCCACTTACTTTGACTTTTCAGGAGGTGCAGAAAAAACAGGAGACGCCCCCGCTGGCACCGGAGAGGTATGTCTGCACAGTGTGGCTGCCGGTGTGGTCCGTGGTGCCGCGCCGGTCGCTTGGTTAACGCCGATGCGCATAGCCAGGCAGTCAATGCTGGTGTCCTCCCCAGTGCAAGTGCAGACTGGGAGGCACGTGATGCCCTCCTGGCAGAGCTGCGGCGACTGGAGGTGGAGCTGGACCGTATCCGGCACGACCTGCAGGGGGTGCTGGGATGCCGGGGCAGATGTGAGCAGCTGGACAGCCTGCAGGATACGGTGAGGAGCATGAAACCAGTGCAGCCTCACTCATTCAGGGCTGGTCGGGGTGCGGGTGCAGTGCTGAAAATGTGTATATATAGCATACAGTATGATTACTGTGAGAGGTGAACATAAACACTGCAGTGTGGAAAGCATTTACCTAAGCAGGTGTCTTTGATTAAAAGCATCTCCTAAGCAAGTGAGCAGATGAAAACCTGAAGCACCGTTGTTCTCTAGAGGAGCAGAATCTTTGCTAAAACGGTGGCGAAAAAAATGTCCTATTTTCTTAAGGATACAACAGCATTGACTGTGGGGGATTTGAGCTAGAGTGCCCCCTGCTGGCCTCATATTTAGCATCAGTTCCATTCTGACAGCCCTCCCGCTTCGACAGGTGTCCGCGCAGGTGCGGCAGGAGCTACGGGCGCTGTTTTACGGAGGCGAGCAGACGGGCCAGGGCGAGCTGCCCGAGCCCCTGCTGCCGTGGCTGTCGGCGCGCTTCGTGAGCGGCTCCGACCTGCAGGGGGCGCTGACGGCCCTGGAGCTCAGCATCCTGAAGAACGTCACACTGCAGGCGCAGCAGACCGGCCAGCCCCCCTGTGAGCGGAGCGTGACGGAGACAGTGGTGCACGCCGCTGGTGCAGCTGGGATGTCGGAGGAGGTAGCGATTTGTTTGGTATCAAGCAGAAAAGTGAAAGTGATCATTATCATATTTGATTTGGCTCATAATAGATCTTAGGTTGTTCTTTGTATTTATATTAAACTTTGTCTGCAGAACTTGTAAAGGTTTTATGTTAAGGCTGAAACACACAGATATATTTAACTTCCTGCTATCTTGTCTCTCTCCTTTTGCATCTGGCAGCAAGTTAAGCTGATCGTGCAGAATGCCCTGAATCTTTACTCGCAGGATCGGACGGGCCTGGTGGACTACGCCCTCGAGTCCGGAGGTACGGATCCGCAGCACGCTCCTCTCTGTAGAGGGCTCCGTTTTCTGAGCTATGTGCCAGGCGCCAGGTAGAAATGGCCAGAGATACAGCGATAAGACGGTTTTCTTGGCCTGGTACGATAATCTGTGGTCCTCGGGCCGTCCGGGGCTCTGGGGTCGGACGCGTGGCTGATGGGGCCATCTCACACACCCCTTCCTGCAGGCGGCAGCGTCCTCAGCACACGCTGCTCGGAGACGTACGAGACCAAGACGGCCCTGATGAGCCTCTTCGGCGTGCCCCTCTGGTACTTCTCCCAGTCTCCCCGGGTCGTCATTCAGGTGAGCCCGTACCTCTCTGTCCTTTCGCCCTCAGACTCTCCATTCCAGCCCTTCACTCTGACCCATGTGTAACTCCTCTCCCCAGCCGGACGTCTACCCCGGGAACTGCTGGGCCTTCAAAGGCTCCCAGGGATACCTGGTGATCCGGCTCTCGCTCAGCATCCTGCCCACCGCCTTCTCGCTGGAGCACATTCCCAAGGCCCTGTCGCCCACCAGCAATATCACCAGTGCCCCCCGCCAGTTCGCCGTCTATGTGAGACATTCGTCATTAGCTGTGACCACATTTCAGCTTCAGTTTGCATTCTGTACCTGATATTTCACTTCACTAAGTTAAGAGAGGAGCATAAGTAGAGAGGCGGTGGTTCTGTCCTGCCAGACCCAGACTAGTGAAGCATTGGTCCTAGTTGATCCTTGTGCCTTGTGCTTGAACCTCAGTCATTATAAATGTTCACCATTAACTGTAGGGGGATGGACAAAGTGATGGAAAAGGACTTTAACTTTGAAGTAATTAAAGGCGAATCATATTAGGTTGAATTCCATTTAGGACTTTAATTTTGAAATGACTGAGGGTCGTATTAAGTTGAATGCCATTTAGCAGTATGTGGCAGGTATTAAACTGGTCTGATATTCAACACTTTCATATGAGTAATTAAAGCAACATGGAGCAACTAAGAGTTTCCAAAGATGCCAGGGTCAGTGCTTGAAGGCCTCAATCATTAAAAGATGGGTAAATGGACACATAGCTGGGTAATTATTGAATGCCAGAAGAGTGTGAGCTTCACAAAGCCGGAGATTATGGCAGAGATACTTTGTGGAAACCTCTTGTGCCACAGACCTGGTCTCAGGCACATAGACCTGGTGAAGCATAATTCTCCTTCTCACTTTTATATGGATGGGTTTACATTTGGAGATTGTCAAAGGATTCCTTCAATCCACGATGCCTGGTATAGCTACCATCTCGACATAAACATCATGGAACCATCAGGCAAAGTTCTGGGGAATGTGTGCTTCCTTCCTGCCCCAAAGAACTGGCCCAATATGGATAGTCCAATAATCCCAGTCCAGGTCTTGGTATGACTAATCCAAGACAAAAAGAAAAGCTCACCTGAAGCCAAAGAACATTCCAGCATACTCTTTCCTTAACATTCATATATTGTTAGGTTTGTCTGTTATATACAGAGAGGTGGACAAAATATTAAACAGCAGTTGTTTACATATTATAATGAAATTCAGACTACAGTGCCAATGAATACAAAATGGACAATCAATGGCTATAAATAATAGCTCTGTAGATGAGCATTCAGCATGTAAACATCCAGAAGATCCATGTGGGATTTTACAGCTGAATATGAATGAGCAGCTGGATGTGAATGAGTTTTTCTGTTGTGACAGGGTCTGGATGACGAGTATCAGGAAGAGGGTAAACTGCTGGGCCGCCACATCTACCAGGAAGACGGCCACTCGCTGCAGACCTTCCCCGTTACGGTAACCATAATGTGACAGAGTGGCAGGCACATGCAGGGCCGCCATTCGGGGCCAGTGAAAGGGAGAGCATCTCTCGAGAGTGATAGTGTTGGCTTTTCAGTGGAACTAGGCTGTGCCAGGTTTCTAATGGAGCTTGATGGCTGTTTTTTATGATTTTTACTGGGTTTTATTTGTGTTCCAGGAGGAGAATGACAAGGCTTTCCAGATCATCGAGATGCGGGTGCTGTCCAACTGGGGTCACGCGGAGTACACCTGCCTGTACCGATTCCGGGTACATGGGGAGCCCAGAACCCAATGAGGCCGTCTTTGCAGTGTCGCTACCTGCAATGTTATGAATGGCAAAGGACATTTTATAGCAGAGGTTTGTTACAGAAGGCAGACAGTGAAAGAAGCTACTTTATTATCAACACAGAAAGCCACGTGATTTAATGGAACTTAGTGGGAGGGGAGGGACTTGCATGGAACTCCTTCCACTCCTGATTGCAGCTTATGTCCTGCACTGATTGGCCCTTTCTGGATGGACCCTGATTGGCTCCGCAGCAGAGGCGGCACTAAGTGGTCTACAAGGGTCCCTTACCTGGAAACGGACAAGGCTTGATTTCTTCTCTTCGCTGTTTATTTTATTTTATTCTGTTTGGTTTGTTTCCATTTTTATTTTTGAATTCAGCTATTGATGGTGGAGCCTACTCTGTAATCTAAGGCTTGTGGATGACAGACATTACAGCAATGGCTCGCATCCTCGGACCGTCATTTCAGGTGCAGCGACCAGCAACCCCTCCCAGTGACCCACCTGCCCCGTCCCATGTCCCACATTTCGAAACATCACATTTTGTAGATGGTTAACACACTAGCCGGAGGAGGGGGGGGCGGGGACCACAGAACTGGTCCTTCAGAACACCCTTCAAATGAGTCCCCGATTTATACCTGAAAATGTGAGGTGGCTTGCTGGATCACTGTAATGATAGATAAAATTACGCTTCATGAGCCATTTGCTGTATTTTTTTATCCCCACTAGAGGGTGCACTTGATTTGCTTTGGGACATGCATTGTGAGAGCACTATCTAGTGGGGTCAAAAAATACAGCAAATGGTTCAAAAAGCATTATTTTGTCCATCAATAGGTAACTGCCTCAGCCAGGTCAAGTGCAAAGCAGTGCACTCTGGGGGGCCTCAGGTTAGCATGCAGTCGCACTGACACAAAGGACGTGACCAAGAGGCAGACTTCTGAAGTCTTTTGGTAATGTTTACACCCTCACACAGGTGTTGACACTAAATTGAGTTTCAGTTCATCGCAGTTGGGTGGCATGAAATCAGACTCGGCTGTTTATCCCGATGCACTTAGGATGATGAACGCCTAGCTGTTCCACAGTCAGCACTGGATTTCGAAGCTTCTGCTGCTTAGCTGACAGGCTTTACGATACTTGCGGTATGGCGGCTCCCGCTAGCAAGGACCACGTCCTCATTTAGAGGCTGCTCTAACCAGAAACTGCACAGGAATGTAACCTGAATATTGTTAATAGCTGGTACATCAATCTGTTAATATCAGTGTTGCTTTGGGAGAATGTGGGCAGGAGCACACCCTATAAAAAGTAATTGTTGCTGTTATTTTGTTTGTTGTGATTTTAATTCAGTTTTATTTACAAAAGTATATCCTTTTATTACCTAATAGGGGAAACAAGGGCACACGAGATCCCAGAATTTGTCTAGAAGAAAAGAAGGAACTTGTGTCCAGTGAGAATCCATCTGTAAAAACATTATTGGGAATTGTTCATGCGCTATTTATTTTGTCTAAAATAACGACTTATTGAAAAGAGAGGATGTGGTGCAATTTATTTTTATAAAATGCTTTTGAGTAATTTTTGAACGTTTTTGGGAGTTTTTTTTTTTTTAATTTGTCATTTTTGCTCTTGTAAAATTTGCGAAATGCTATGGTACTGTTCAAATAAATACTTTTTAACGGCTTTTAATGCTAGTTCATATGTTTATTGAAATACGTTCTGTTTTTGTTAATGGATTTAAAATTTTAAAGTTCTGGTTACGATAGCTGACAATTTATAATAGCTGTACAAAAATTAGCACAGAGGGCAACATATTTTGGTTATGACGTTCTACATAGTACTCTGAAGTTAGGGAATTCTGTAGTGGGCTACAAACCAAGGCGTATAATTACTGTGCTACAGATTTAGGTGGGTATCAGGAGTTTGAACGCAGCGTAAACAGGAGGTTACTATGTGTCATAAAATCACAGAATAAAAGCTGTGAAATACTGCTTCATTCTGGTCCGACTAAAAGCGAGAGCTTAAATTCGATTTGAAATAAGCGGAACCAGATGTTACCGCCACTCTGGCTCCACTACGTCGGGGTTTATGAGTCAGTGAGGGAAAATACAAATTGGTCACATGACTTTAAAAATGTGTTTTTAAAGTGAAACAGCTGCCATAATTACAGTCATTTAGTATAACTGCAAGTTGTTTTAGTGTGTATCCAGTCCATGAAAATCTCAGGTGAGCGACTTCCTTTCAATATTCCATTAAATAACTGAAATAATACAACAAAGCATGTTTCAGTGTATTCCACTTTGTAAACGAGTCCTTTTGTGAAGGAGTGACACATTTATTACGGAAGCAATGCTTGAGTTCTGACTAGCTTCGGCTGGTCTGCAGTGCTAATCGGAGCAAATCCGAGTATAAATCACTCTCCTTCCATGAAATCAAACCCACTTCTCACCGTCTAAGTTATGAACATCATTCTTATTTTTATGTAGGATATTTTTAATCCAAGTTAATTTTACTACTGTATATTCCGTTTAACTAAAGAAACTGTGAGTCTCACTGGCTAAAATTAACTATAATAAATTACAGCATGACCAAATGTGGAGATGCGGTATTTCAGAACGTATAAATCATTTATATTTTAAAAGCACTAACATAAGAAAACCGAACCACTGAGACTTGCAGGCATATTACACGGGAATGCGGATTAATAGTTTAATCTCTGGATCTTCCGGCGTTGAAGCCACGCCCACCCCGTCCTGCTCTTACGTTATACTATGTCTCCATCAACTGGCAATTCTTGGAATTGCAACAACATTGGACGGGCACCATCAGTCATCTACTTTCAGATTTACGATTCAAACATTTTTCAACACTAGGTGCATAGTACGTCCATGTTTGTGCAAAAAAGGTGATAAAATCCAGTAGGTCTGCATGTAAACAGAGAGTAAACCCATGTGTAGATAAAGTATGTGACAAATGTAAATAACTTTATGGACACGACCACATTTCTCTGGCATAAGGGATTCTCAATTCTGGTGTTCCGTTGACTGGCAAATATGATTTGGAATTTAAATTTTATTTTTAAGTGTGCAGACCAAAAACTAAACAAGGAATGTTTTGATAACTAAAGATTTACTTTCACAGGTAGACATTGACATTTTTGCTGCTAGAATCTGTTAGAATTTACAAGAGAGCTGAAAGTCCATTATGTCCATTTTAAAAATTAAAAAAATGTTAAAAATCCAGCAGGAATAGGATGCACGGGGCTTAGGGGCTCCACTACAGGCCCAAGTTCTCATGGTTTCCGTGTGGGTCAAGGCCGGGCTGTGGAAGCACCACATTCTCGGGGGTCTCACACTCAGCTACCGGCCACGTCTGAGAGACATGAACATCAGGCAGAACAAGCAGCTAGACTTTTGTAGAACAGAGGAGAAAATGCCGAAGCCTTCAGCTCTGGATGTCCATCGGTGGTTGAGCCAGAATACGCAACGCCGCGGCTCACCACCTCCCAGCAGCCACGGAGCACATCTCTCCCTTATCGCTACTGGCTGTGAGCCAGACTGCCGCCGCAGGGTCCTGATTGTGCGCTGATGTGTTTGGCAGACCCAGCGATCCAGGGTGAATTTGTTCCTGTAGTGGAAGATAATGAACATCAATATCATAACTAAATTTTACACTAATATGAGCACAGCAGCAGTGAGTACCGACCGTTTAGCTTGGAAAGTCTAGCAGGATGCTAGGTCAATCTCCCTCTGCAGGGCTAGTCGTCGGGCCTACAGAACAAAATAACAGACCATATATGAACATGAACTGATCATTCTGGATGCTGTGAAGAGAATGTGAATTAAATTGTCTGCTGAGCTTTTATAAGATGAGACAAGAAAGGATACAGTGATGTACAACACAGACATGGATCAATGTACCTGATCAATGACAACTTCATCCTGGTTTCCCAGCTTCTCTGATAGAAAGACCACTTCTTCAAGTGAGGTTGGCTAACTCACAAATACACAAACAGAAATTACACCGATAAAATTACACTGAGAAATTACACAGAGAATTTGGGGGGGTGGAGGATGGGACTGTTTGCAGCTTTAGTTTCAACTCACCAACTCTAAAAGGATTTTATGCATTTTCACTTTCTCCTCTGCTGCTCTGGTCTCCACCAGACTGCTCTCAGGGTACGTCTTCCTCTTCCTCAGGAGATGCTCATCTGCCCTGTCCGCGGCTGTTCCTGCCACGTTCTCCTGGCTTCGTCTCGGCCTCCAGCGCTCTGCATCACCCCACTCTGCCTCTCTGCCTCTTTTCCCCATAACGTCTCTCTCTCTCGGCCCCTGCACTGGTGTGAGCGCTTTGCACCATCCCCACTCCCTCCCCAGGCACCTCCTCTCCTCCTCCGCACCTCCTAAGCCACGTGCCTTGGCCCTGACCTTGCTTTTTATAATCTTATCTTTCACTCCACGTGTGTCATGCTCCAGCCCTTTGCTGGCTCTGTCTGTCCTCTGCTTCTTCCTTTTCCTTGTTTTATGACCAGAAGCATTTCCCCCAGTGAGCAGCTCATTAATCTCACTTTCTTCTGCCATCGTTCTTTTGGATGTCTTTTCCCTTTTTACTTTTATAACTGTCTCCTCTGCATCCATCACTTCTCTCTTAATGGTCACATCACATTCCATGCTGCTCTCATCTAGCCCAACAGCCTTGTTTTTCATCCTCTTTCTTCTGCAGTCTTTCCCTGTTTCCCGATTGCAGCTAATTGCATCTTTCTTCCAAACCTTCTCCTCCACTACTTCCTCTTTTGTATTTCCTTCTCCAGTCTGGGTTCCCATGCTGGTGACAGTGGTGTATTTTGCTTTTTGCTTCTCTGTGCTCACTATAGTTTCCTCTTTGACGATCTTTCCACCAACAGATCTGACGTCAGTGGCTACACCTTTCTGGGAAGGCACCATTCTCTCACTCTGTTCTAGGTCCATCTTCTTTACTTTTGGAGCTGTCGGCTTCCTCTTACCTTCACTGCTTTTAAATCCTCCCCTCTTTTGAACGTTCATCTCTCCTCCAATTGTCTCTTCCTCACCAACACTGACATCTGCAACATATTTTATATTTCTGCATTTTGCAATTTTTACAGATTATTTTTCTTTACCTTTTCGTTTCAACAAGAACATTATTCCCCACATCAGCGTTTATTTCACCTCTGTCATTAACGCTCTTTATCAACCTCACCGCCTTCACAGAAACAGCTCATACTTCTGTCCTCTTCCTATTTTACATATCTAGTATCTGTAAGTACTTCTCGTTGTTTCTCTGCGCATTTAACTAACCCTACAAGAATAATTGCGTTAATGTAAAATTGCATTTAGGACTACATGCTTGTTTTGCATGGCCAAGTCAGGAAAGATATTTTTCTAGCAACATACTACAAACTAGTGAGGAGTAAACGAATTTGCTTACCTTACTCGTGGAGTTATTCGGGTATATTAACCCGGAAGCATTAAAATACGTGCTTCCTTAGCAACCAAGAGTCATCTGACGCGTCCTTAGCAACCCGTTTTTTAACCCGTCAAATTTTGCAATGGATAAAGTGCCCGAAAATAAATCTTTGTGGCAACAGATATGTGAGGGTAAGCTGCATATAATAAAGAATACATAAAACTAGCAAAGCGTATTATTTCACTTCAGTGATTATTATTTTCCTTTGTAACTAAGCCTCATTGAGCGATGTTCGCTCCAAATTGCCCACGTTAATTTGCTCAGTCGTAGAGACATCTACCGATTTGTGGTACTACATCAAGTGTTTGTTTGATAATGTTGTTCTGAACAGAATACGAGTCGGAGCTGCCCAGTCCGCCAGGAGCAGCCGCCCTGAGTCCTTACCCCCCGCAACATGAGGTCTTTTTACTCGTAAATGAGTTATATCGTTGTGCAATTCTTTACGGGCATCGTTGTTTGAAAACTGCGAATGTCTTTGGCATATTTGCGTCTTCAGGTGGCAGTAGACAGTGAGCTGGTGAAGACTGATCCTGCACCGGCAGGCTGCTCTGCCTGGCGAGGAACACGGTCGCTGGATCATAATCAGCCTCAATCCCCTGATTCCGTCTTGCAGCAGAGTACGTTTCACTATCAAATGTATTAAATTTTTAACCGTGTCTTCGAGGAGACAGCCGTGTTCCGCTCTGTGCCGGGTGGCAGCCCTGCGGTGTTTATCTTTGCTCTGTTACATGAAGATACTGCTGAACATGATCAACTATGGCAGTTTCTCTATGTCCGTGTCTATGTCTGCCTGGCTTTTTGCAGATGCCACCACTCTTTACCTGGAGAGCACTATATTCCCTGTGTTGCTGCCTGGACTGGAAGCTTTGCTCATAGAGGCCCAGAAAGAACACTGTCTGGAGGTCAGCACTCATTACAAACTCACCAGACACATACGTACTGTACATGGAGAGGGGACTAGGGCAAGCCGGTATACTGTGGTCTGTCTCTGCTCAGTTTTAATACGGAATTCTGGGCCGGTATCCCAGCCGCTAAAGCTCTTCCCAGTGCTGACACTTGCGGAGTGATCATAAGCAGACTCTACCTTGCTAAATGTTTTCATACATTCTCTGGTTGTTTCTCTCTCTGGTCGTTTGCCTCCCTCCGCTTCCAGAGGAAAAGGGCCACATTCAACGCCTGTGACTTCTTGACGGAGTGGCTCTATAAGTAAGTGGCACAGAACCTGCCCAATACTCTTATGACATCTTTCTACCGTTTATTTTTACATTATCGCGAATGAGCTTTGTACTCATTGGGCAAGAAACAGGGCGACATGTATTTTTGAATTACAGCTGTGTAGCTGAATTAGTGCGTGCAGATGTTTGATTTGGGCGCCGTGGAATCTGTGCCATGAGAGACTGAAATAGACCCTCTCCTGCTGTCCTCATGTATTCTGCAGCAATAACCCCCGAAGGCTGGGCAACGCCCCCCCGATAAATTTCCTGGAGATCCCATTTGTCAGGGACTGGCTGAGCATTCAGTAAGTACTCCCACTGCACAGGTCTGTGAACTCCAGCCCTCCTGCAAATCCATTGTTGTTTCATTCAACTTAACGCAGTGGTTAATCCTGCTGCCTCACAGCAAGAAGGTCCTGGGTTTGGTCCCCAGGTCGGGTGGAGGACCTTTCTGTGTGGAGTTCCCCGTGTTCGCGTGGGTTTCCTCCCACAGTCCAAAAGTGTGCAGGGCAGGTTAATTGGCAAATCTGAGTTTTTGGCAAATCTGTGAGTGTGTGTCCCCTGTGGTGTGCAACTGCCCAGGGTTGGTTCCCACCTGCGCCCATTGTTCCTAGAATAGGCTCCAGTCTCTGCCCCCCCCGATGATACCAGTTGGATTAAGCGGTTACAGTGATGGATGGATGATGAGCCAGGTGGTTTACTGGTTGTCTGTTGAGAATGATGCATGTTGAGTGTGCCCTATGATGGGTTGGCACTCCGTCCTGGGTTACTCCCCGCCCTACGATGGGTTGGCACCCCGTACTGGGTTATTCCCTGCCTCTGGACCCCTGTCACCCTGTCATAGGACAAGCGGGCACAGAAAATAGATGGAGGTTAAAGGTTGGTGTTACCTGAGTACAGTTGAATTTTATGCAGCTATATCAGTTGGTAATCACCTACCTTCTCCATAGCCCCCGCCCTCCTGTCCCGCTGTCTCTGCTGCTGTCGGATGCCGAGGCTGCACTTCTGATCCAGTCTCACTGGCGTGGCTATAAGGTGAGTGTACAGCGTCAGATGCTGATTCAGCCCATTTGGATTTAACCCAGAATTTCTGTCTGTAGCAATCCGGCCCAGACAGGGTGAAAGCTCCTCGGCCTTTACACAGTTTGCTGTTTTTCGTGGTTGTTTAGTTTTACACTGCGAGATTAGCTCTTCCTTAAGCACGGCCCCTAACCCCTTTTACACTGCGAGATTAGCTCTCCCTGAAGCACGGCCCCTAACCCCTTTTACACTGCGAGATTAGCTCTCCCTGAAGCACGGCCCCTAACCCCTTTTACACTGTGAGATTAGCTCTTCCTGAAGCACGGCCCCTAACCCCTTTTACACTGTGAGATTAGCTCTTCCTGAAGCACGGCCCCTAACCCCTTTTACACTGTGAGATTAGCTCTTCCTGAAGCACGGCCCCTAAGCCCTGATTGGTCCAGGCACTGGCTGACCCCGTTTCCTTAATTATCTGCCGGTTAGGATAAGAGTCTCTGCCAAATGAATAAACGCGTGTAAATGTCTCACTCATTCATGGCCTCCATGCCAGGATTTTTATTGTCCCAGTGGGGAAAAAAAACGCGAAGGCGATTAATTTATCTGGGGTCCTTATTAGCTTAGCAATGTTTTTTTTTAAATGACACTTTTCTGGTTATATTGCCCCTGTCTGCCAGCACCCCCTCCTTTTCACTTATCTTCTGCTGCAGCAAAAACTGACGTAATATTTGATATTTGTTACAGTGGAGAAAAGATATACGATTTCAGATACATTGGCAAAAAGTGGGAAAAATGTTTCTTTGGAGGACATTCCATATAATGAACAGCTAAAGGGACAATTTGAGGTTCTGGCATTTTGAGCTTTTCTCTTGAGGCTCTTCCTGCATGTCCTTATCTCTGAGACCAAGGGCTGGACCAAGCCAGCTGGACTAAACCATGGAAGACCTTGGCAATGCCTGTCTAGATCTAACCTCGGCTTGCAGATCCACAGTTTTATGGCGTTTTATTGCTCTAATGGAGGCTGTTAAGAGGCTCCGGAACTGGCCGTAGCCCAGCCTTTCAGAGAACCATGATTATGCTATGGCAGGTTTTCAGTGTGATTATGTCAGTAATGATGTCATGTTTAATTTTACTCTCCCTGTGTGGGTGATGTTCTCTTCTAAAAGTAGATATGCTGCGCAGACACTGCTGCAGTGATTGGCTTTAATTCCAGACACAAAGCGTAATATCCTCTGTTTATTTGAGTGTTTGAGAAGCACATGCAAACGAGGGCCTGGTTTGATACACTGCAGCCGTCCTGCTCAGTCTCCCTCTGGCCTTCTGTGTCACATGTGGACTGTGTGATCGGGACGCCCAATCGGAGGCCGGGCTGTAATCCCGAACAGCAGGGGGCAGCAGTGAGCTTCTGTGGCACTCTGTGATTTCCCCGCACTTGACCGCGGTGCAGCTGACGGTGCTGCAGGCGTTTCTCTGTCCCTGCAGGAGCGCTGACTTACACGCAGGATGGCGGGAGCTTCGGGGCCGTTGGAAAAGCCACGTCCAGCAGTTAGGCTGCGACAGCTTTGGGCTCCGGCACAGCAGAGCACTAACAACCTCTACAGCTGCAAAGAGCAGACAAAGTGGGAGGGGGGCCGGGGCCCCAGAGAGTAAAAGGCCTCTCACTGTCTTTCTGCTTGTGTGCTAAGAGCCTTTCGGTTATTAATTGCTGTCTTTTCCTTTTGTGCCTCCTGTGTCTCCTTTTTCCTCTCCTGCTTTCTGTTTACACCACACTCTGTCCCCCCCCCCACCCCCCGTCAGCGGTGTTATGTAACCAGGCTGACGCAGCTCACTGCATAGCAATTGCGAGGTGTGCGAGTGTGTGTGTGTGTGTGTGTGTGTACTTCGCTCGTGATTGCTGTCCGCATCTTTTGGTCCGTCTTGTTCTGGAAGGATGCACTGCACCTGAAGCGGGCATTGGTAACGGCCCTCTGTGTCACGGCACAGCCGCAACGCTGCAGCCAAGAACTTCAACGCACCGCTGAGGCGCATGTTATGCAACCGCCTGAATGCGCTGCAGTGGAACCAGTTGTCGACCAAAGATTCTCACAAGTCCGTAGAATCCGATAGCGAGGACAGGGCTGATTCGTTCCCCCCCCTTCCAGTCTTCAGCGACTTGGAGGATGCCCTTCTTACCATCTCCAGCCCCCCCCCCCCGGGTGTGTCTAAGCTGAGCCAAAAGTGTGGATTGAACACTGGGAGAAGCTGAACAATTGCCTTGTTCTGTGTTTAAAAATGTTAATAGTTTTCTCTTCAGTCCGTAGAGAACGACTCTGGGTGAATTGGAATTAAAAACACTAAAGAAGCTTTGCTTGGCTGCCTCTGCAGCAGCGTGGTGGAACATGACAGTGCTCACGTCAGAACCGCTTAATCCGCTTTGCTCCGGCGCAGGACGCGTTTAACCCCTGAGCTGCTGGGAGAGCATTTAGACAGACCGTTTCAGAGTGAGGTCGCTGGAAGGATGGAGAGTGGCCATCTTCAATCGACAGAGCAGGCGATGTCCGGAGCTCGTTAAAATGCACCTGCTGTAGGCAGCTGGGCTGGGTGACGATGGCGACCGAGTCCTACGTTGCACCCACCGCCTACTCAGTACTGTCCTCGTCACATATGTGATGATTCCCCCCGTCCCCCAGGGGGCAGAGTGGCTATCGGAGGGTGGTAGTTGCGAGTCGCTGCGGCACTGGGGGTTGCAGCAGCACCATTGCGGTTCAGAGCTGGGAGCTGCAGGAAGTGACCAGGGACCTGAGTTGGTTAAACAAACACACAGCTGCAAATGGAAATGAGAGGAATTTGTTGTGGATGAAAGTGGGAGTCAGTGAGGCGTGAGACAGGGGGGGTGGCCGTCCTGCTGGGAGTGTGGCTGTCGTGCTGCTTTCCGGTGACATGCACTGATGTGGCAGCTTGTTGGCTATGCAGATGC
>JAODJU010000045.1:10670019-10694787 GCA_026776725.1 Gnathonemus echidnorhynchus | reverse complement strand
CCCCCCCGCCATGATTCTTCATCCTTATTATGTGCTCAAAGTCTCCTTCCTGACATGGGTTATGAGGTAACCCTCGGCATACGTTCAGTTTTTAATAAATGCTCAGTTACAAATGCACTACTTAACACTATTATTATAACGGCAGGACATACTGGAAAGCAACCACCAACTGAAGTCTACAACAGCACTACAACAAAAATAAACCAATGCGAAACAAAGCAATTTCTCTGTCTGTATATCTCAATTAAACTGACACCTTAAATGATCTTTTCTGACCAGTCAGCCAACTTAAAACAAAGTTTATGTACCATGGGACGGCTAAAAATATTGCACTCGTGTCACATAGTAAGCTACACACGGTCTGTAAACTGATCAGTTATGCGGTTGAATAACAATCATGCAGCAAGGCTGATGAGGAAGAATTGGTTCAAAACAAAAAATCCTGATCAATATCAGACATTTTGACCATATCGATCGCCCACCCGTCACATACATATAGCAACTGCCGTGAGGACGGGATGCAGACATAGGATGCACACTCTCTGATTCACCTATATGGTCAATTCAGGTTCTCCTACTCACTCAGTACTACGTGGGACTCGCGACAGTAATGCACATGCAATTTACAGATTAGAAAAACCATACTAGTCAGTTGAGTTGACATTCACCTTCTGCTGGATGGACATATTTTAGATTCCACGGGGACGATATTGAGCAAAAGCAAATGATTTGTTGGCAGCAATTTCTGCTTTTTTAATTTGTGTCAACTTCAAGAGGCTAAAAGGGCACATTGCCTATCTATGACTAACCTGTGTGGGCGTCGGACTGCCCTGGTGGGGGTGCGCTAAAGGCCTGGGAAATCATTCGATTTTGGTTTCTAATTTAAATACTTTCTGGTATTATACTAATAAATAATTACTCAATAAGTTCTGCTCATCTGCTGGATGTTTCCTTTATCTGCAAGTTAAATACGTTCCTGTATAACACGTCGAAAAACCATTTCACAACAGGGCCCTGTTTTAAAAAGCAGGATCTTCCAAGGAACTTCCAAGCTCAATGGAATGGGACATAAGCCCCTGCTAACCTGGGATTACTGGGGGTGTCAGTCCATAGATGTCTTCATTGTAGATGTTGCATTGCAATCGTGCCGATTTACATGGTATTTAAGTTCTGCAATGACTGCATTTTCATCCCCTTTAATGTGAGGCGTTCCCACACTACTGAGGCTTCTGCTGTCTTTTTCTTTGAACCCTCATCTGCTCCATCCTCCTCCTGCCATTTTGCTGCGTATTTGAGAAGGCAAATTTTAATCGATGCTTTTTAAAATCGAGTAATTGAGTTTAATCAAGTAATTGCAACAACTCTACTCCACAGTATAGAGCTACAAACAGAGACATTACTCACTGATACAGTGTACAACCACACAGACAGCACAGCATTATGCACTGATACAGTGTACAGCCACACAGACAGCACAGCATTATGCACTGATACAGTGTACAGCCACACAGAGACAGCACAGCATTATGCATACAGTGTACAGCCACACAGAGACAGCACAGCATTATGCATACAGTGTACAGCTACACAGAGACAGCACAGCATTATGCACTGATACAGTGTACAGCTACAGACAGAGACAGCACAGCATTACGCACTGATACAGTGTACAGCTACAGAGACAGCACAGCATTACGCACTTATACAGTGTACAGCTACACAGAGACAGCACAGCATTATGCACTGATACAGTGTACAGCTACATAGAGACCACACAGCATTATACAACAATACAGTGTACAGCGTACACACAGAGAGACGCTACAACGTTACATCAATGGTAGATGAGTTGTGCATTCACAGAAGCCATTCTGTACACCGCTGTTGTCCTGAGCTGTTGCTTTTGCACTTGTGGGCTTCCTGTTAACTTTAATCAGTCTGGCCATTCTCCTCTGATCTGTCATTAACATGGTGCACAGATCAGCCCCTAACTGGATGTTTTGGTTCATCACACCATCCTCAGCAAACTCTTGACACTGTAGTGTGTGAGAATCCCAGGAAGGTGGCTGTTTCTGAGATACTATAATCAGCACGACAGCCACACCATGTTCCAAGTCCTTCAGATCAGGCGTCTTGCCCATTCTAACACTTAGCTGAATGGTAACCTAACTGCATGAATCCATCTGCGGTTTTTCTATGCTGGGTAGCAGCAACACGATTGGCTGTTCAGAGGAGGGTGCTTTCTGCAGTGACGAGCACACATCCCTGACCCAGTGGCCAGGAGTACCGAGCACAGAAGACATGCACTGCAAACAGCTGCCCATCGTATACATCGCACTGTATACATTACTAACCACGACAGTCTTACATGAAACACACGATACCATGTGACTTACACAAGCCACTGAATCGACTCCAGCATCACGGTGAAGATACACCCTCTCATTCGACCAGACCTCTGTTCTTTCCTGGGTGTGGGTTTGCTGTGGGTACTGGGAGAGGAAAAACAATCCCCACCCCCCCCATCAGAAAGTTTAAGCCCACCCTTCTTTGATGGCTCCCTGTTACATGATCATCACCTATCTCACTGCTCTCACTGCAGCTGGACGGGTACCACACGTACCCTGAAAACACATCCCTCCTAAAATCCTTCACTCAGATATATGTTCATGGCACCAAACTGTGTAGGAGAAGGGAGACACAGCCTGGACAGCCTGTCCTGTAACGCAGCCCCCCTCCATGGCTCTCTCTTTATCTGCTTTCTGTCACGGTGAGAAAAAAGATGGTGGTTTGAGTGACAGACAGCACCAGTCTGTGCCTGCCTACAGCCACGGACCGAAAATGAGAGAAAAACACCCAAACAAGCCATTCCTAAGCTAAAAATGAACAATCCAGTTTTCGACACGGGAACGCGGACATACTTACATCTGATAATTAGGACTCATTACCATATGCCTTGGCTCGCATTGTGACCATATGCTAATTGACTTGACAATTAACAGCTTGGGCGTTTAACCTCTCAACATGGCTGGATGCTTAGGGGGGGGGGTGTTGCAAGGGGGGGTTCACCCCAAGGTGCAGCTTATGTGCTTTCTGTAGTCCTTACTGTGCACCACAAGACCACGCAGCACGTTGACAGTTACATTTGGAAGCAGTCACCATCACTGATATGCATCTGATGGAAATGGAATACAAGATGTCTGTGGGCCTAGACACACTGCTGGACACGCGTGTGCTCCCACATGCGTGTGAGACTGAACACGCATGCTGCTGCCATTGAGAGGCTAGAGAAAAACAAGACAGCATTCCTCAATGGAAAAAGAACACTGTTTTTAGGCTAAATTCAGCATAATTAATACACTGGGTGGTTATAGAAGAAATGGAAATTATTGAGGGCTAAAGGATTCGTTTTTTGTGCACCATATGTTGTAAATAAAAGATAAAATAATGGCCAGAAAAAGCATTATAGATCATCAAAAATCAGTCAAGGCCAGGCGACTGTAAAGATTACAAGTAAATATTTGTTTTGTTGTCGTACAACTAAAAGTCTTTTTTGAAATTCTGACTTCTAAATTATCGTTTAGGAAAATCTAATACTAGGCTGTCATTCAAAAACAAAGCTGACGTCGGGGAATTATGGCAGGGGGACCCAAGCCTCTGTGTTTATGCTGGAGCAGAGGCCAACGCCATTGTTAAGGAGCACTTTTGTTTAATAAGCTGCAGATAAATGAAGCACGCATTTCGGAGCGGGGGGGGATTACCTCGCCAGTGTCCGTCTCCATCAAAAGCCCTTAAAGCACGACACGAAAGCACCTGTGATCGTTTTATATAGCAAAACCAATAAACCAAAATATTCTCTTAGCTCTGTATATGATTACAATTGTTTAGTAATTGTCTAATTATTGTTGGTATACTTAAAAAAGCGAACAGCTGTCAGCGGTGATATTTGCTTTCGTCAATGGAAAGCAAAGGTCGGGGCCACACTACATATGTAAACATACTTCTGGCTCAAACCTCCCCGAAACGGCATCCAGAATACAGCATGCAGCCCAGCCTGCCAACGCAAAAGCTGCATTTTGGTGCAGTATTTGTACAATCCCTGTCCGTCTGTCAGTCATCATGACAGTCATAATATCCGCAGATTTCGCGACGGCAAATCCGAGAATAAGCGCTCTGGTTTGGATAAATCACATGAGCGATAAAATGCAAAGCGCTGAAAACTGACGTAAATACAGACATTTAACTGGCATTTAGAATCTATGCATGCAACTTTATGTATCTACGTAGCCTACCTTGAGATGTAAACAATTTCTTGATTGCAAAAAATACACCTGTCGCGTGGTTCTGGCGGAAAAGGGAAAAAGTCACATTTCGGATTTAAAAGCTCCTGCTTGAGTCGCTGTTTCCATACGCGCTCCCAGGAAATTTCCCAACGCAAATTGCAGCACTGAGCAAATGACGGGGTCTGACCGCCGCCCGGGGCTCCGCTCAGCAGGCTCTGGACGCGCACCCGTGTCCGCTTTGGTGAGCAGGAAAGGGGACTTTACTAAGGGCGATGGGAGCTATTGTTCGTCTTGCCTTCTGTGGAAATCCTTTGTTAGGCTCTCCGTCCGCAAAAAAATCCTCTTCTTAGCTGATCAAATATAAATCTGTGTAGATATATTAATGCAGATTGCACCAAAGTCATACCGTTTGTAAATGACCGAGTTTTCTTTCCGGTCAGTTCCTGAGTTGCGGTTGACCAGATCGCGCACGTCTGGACCGACCAACATCAAATGTGTGTGTTAATCTCGCACGAAACAGAATTTTTTAATTCCTTTGCGGAGACACCGAAAATACATCAGCCGTCCGGATGCGACTACGATCCTCCTGCTTTCTTTTGCCCTGTCTTCCTTGGTGTCGCCACCTCCCCCGTCCCCAAAAATAGCTTCCCGGGGGCGGCTGTCAATGCTGCCCGCTCCCCAGCTTCTGAGGAGGCTGACCGCTAACTGGACAGCTCCTCTGCCTAATCTATTGTCTGGAGTGGGGGGCGGCGGGGGGGGGGTTCAAGGCGCCTCGATTCAAGCTCGCTGGTCGCCCCCCTCCCCCGTGCGGATTATAATGGAAATAATAATCCAAATAGCCAGTTCTCAATGGATGCAGCCTCCTTCGCTTTCTGCCATGGACTAGAGCAACCACGAGCGATATGTTGTCTCCGGTTTCTTCGTCACGTAGAAAAGCGCGTCCTCAGCTTGTTCAGCTCTCATGAAAGCGCAGAGCGGCTCTCAGCCTGATCTGAATGTGAATGGCAGCTGTAATGTTTTCCCCCTATTCCATTCGCTTCGTGTGCCTGTCTGTTGTTGAGATTACCGTTGTAGGGCTTTTTTTTTCACACGGAGCTTGCAGCGTTTACAAGTCAGCTCGAAAGCCACTGATTGCCCATCACAATCCCGGCACAATGAACTATTGCCTCCCCGCCTATTTTCACGTGCTTTCAGTGAAGACAAAAGCACAGAAAAAGCGTTTTACCGGCCCCCTGTCCTGCTGCACCCCGTATGACCACCGTCAGTGGAGGCTATAATTATCCGGGATTTGAGATCCATGCCACATGTTTATCAGCTGGCTGTTGTCACTCTACGGTCCTGGTTTTCTGTTCTTTTTATACTGATACCGTCACTTAACATGTGAGAGAGGTGATAAGAATAAAACTGTTTCAACAGCCCCTCTCATGACAACGACATGCGACAAATCTATCTATCTATTTATTTATTAATTTATTTATTTCAGGTGTAAGATCTCTCATACCCACGCACACTATGTCCTTCCAAACTGCACCTTTCCAGAATGTTGTTGTTCCGTCTTAAATTCAGTGTTGCAGAGTAACAGAGAGGAATTAGTTGTGCTCTGACTCCAAGAACTGCTCTCACCTACGTATGTCTAATAATGAAGGGGGTGGCCATTGGGGGGTGGGGGAGGCAACCTGATCCTCTTTTGGTTCCATGGTAGATTTGGGGGATTTTATTTGCTGGACGCGTTTATTCATTTTCCACCGTGGCAAGGACGTTATGGACTGGAAGCAGTAAATTCATTAGCATTTTATTAAATTGGCCACAATTTAATAATGAACACCCAAATGCAACTATTTCTCCTCCCCTTATCCAATTTCCTGATTCTGGTCACTTAACTTACTTGTTGTTCTTTGTATCCATCAAATGTTCGCTAATTCAGCATTTCGTTGTATTTCATTGGAGCATCTTCGGTAAGATCTTACAGAGCCACCTTACCGCCTCAGAATTTCAGTCTGGGTCATTTTTATTTTCTGGAAATGTTGATAAAGATCTTGCATGTTCTGAGTACTGGGAGTCTACCATGGCACAATGAGTACTGTGACTATACCATAGCACAATCAATACTGGGTGTACACCATGATACAATGAGTACTGGGAATACACCATGACACAATGGGTACTGGGAGTCCACTATGGCACGACGAGTACTGGAGGTACACCATGACACAATCAGTACTGGGAGTACACCATGACACATTAAGTACTGGGAGTATACCATGGCACAATGAGTAGTGGGACTATACCATGGCACAAGCAATACTGGGAATACACCATGACACAATGAGTTCTGGGAGTACACAATGACACAATGAGTACTGGGACTATACCATGGCCCAATCAATACTGGGTGTACACCATGACACAATGAGTACTGGGAATACACCATGACACAATGAGTACTGGGAGTATACCATGACACAATGAGTACTGGGAGTATACCATGGCACAATTTAGGAAAATATTTCTAGAGCTGGCTCCAGTGTAAAAGATGGGGGCTATGCTTGGTTTAGCATGTAAGGTTCCCGACACCTCTGCCCTCTGTAGGGAGCTGGGTCCCTCGTTGCAGTGTTCCTGGCCTGCCAGGTCCGCTCTAACGCAGCAAAAGCTTTTCTCCCAATCCCTGTAAGCGGATTACCTCCCTATCGTCGTCCTGTCAGTCACAATTCTCCTGGCACTCCCAGCTAGCTCAGCACGAGCAGCCTCAGTCACTGTCACATTTGCGTTAGGACATTACAGTCTTCCCCTAAGTGTGCTCTCTCTTGCAGTGACGTGTCCCCCCCTGCAGGTGGTGCCCCTGAGTTTGTCTATTATTAAATCAGTGAGGATGTTAGGTCACCATCCTGCTGGAAAATCGTCAAGCTGAAGGATGCAGGTGGGGCATGGCCAGCGGCACAGGAAGCACGAACAGTGTTTCTGTTTCCATGTTGGGTTTTTTTCCGTCGGTGTGTTGGATGGACAGAAAATGAACCCTTGCAAAGACAGAAGTGTATGCAGACGACACCGGTATGTCCTGTCGGGGAAACCTGGGGGATTCCCTCACTGGGACTGAATCAGTGGCTTAATTACAGTGGAAATTAACCAGCCGCTAAGGGGGGGAGGAGATCAGCCTTGGCCTCCTTTGACAGACCCACTGAGCCGCCCTCAGCTGTCACCCGTCCTACTCTCAGCTCAGAGAGGTCACGACCTTTGAGAGAGGCTGTTTCATTGGCAGCATGGCATTCAGGAGAGGGCGTTGCTGGGGAGGAGGGGGGGACTGTGTTTTGTAATGACTGTGTTTTGTAAGTTAGAGTACGTGCCTTGGGGGGGGGGCGGAGCTCCTTCAGAGAGGATCAGGCGTGACAGAGAGGTCCCCCGCCTGGGTTATGGGATGCTGTTAAAGAAAGACTGAGGAAGCACAGGAACTAACACCAGATAAGCAGCTCACTTTATTGACTATGACAGATGAGTCACATGACAGGCTACTTGGAAGCCGTGTCACGTGACCAAGGCAGTGTGGAGATTCTCCTTGTAAGACAGATGGTGTCTGTCGGCCCAGCTAGGAGCCCGAACACTGATAGACCTTTACTTTGCACTTCTTTGGAGTGTCATGCAACCAGACGAATCCACAATAATGCAAAGTTAAAGAACTAAGGTCGTATTTAATATTACCATTTTGTAGAGGCAGGCACTGTGGCTGCTCTTAGTGTGCAGTAAGGAAGGAGTCACCCTGCTGGATATACTGTAAAGGACGTGGGTTTCCTTGGTCATGTGGGAGATTTAGCACTGGACGCTTCCTGATTTAACTGCCTTTGGCTTATTTATATCGGTGTGTAAAAGGTTAAAGCCATAAAATTGCCCGTGGTCGATGTATCACCAGCTTCCCTGAGCTCCATGAAACAAGGAGCAGGTCCCAGAGCAGGTCGGGGTCCTGGCCGTGCCGAGGCGTCCCGCTATGTGCCTGTCAGCGCGTGACGCCGGGCGGCAGCTGGCCGGCTTATGTGACCGTGCGGCCCTGGAGGCTCGGCTATGGAATGACCAGCGGGGGGGGGCGTGATACCCAAACTCCTCTACATTTGTCCAGCTGGGCAAAGATGGACGTTGTCCGCACCCTAGCTGGCCCCATGCCCCGCTGGTGGAGAAACACACACAAATACCAACACCTGTGGCCACAGCTGGATGGAGATGAGGGTGTTTGGCTAAACTGAGCTGAGGATCCATCTTTACAGAGTGGAGGATTATCCTGATTACCAGAGCAGCCAGATGTGCAGTTTGGCAGCTGTGGTGCAAGAGTGGAAAGATGCACCCCCCCCCCACCCATCCCTGCCCTCTGACTTTACCCCCAGCTGCCGGGAGAGATGAGTGTTGCTGCCACGTGTCAACGGGCAGATCAGAGCTGACATGTGAGATAAAATGCAGTGTTCCTAATTTCATGCTGACCCCCACCAAGATGGGTTCCTAAGACGATCACCGCCCCCCTCCCACCTTTCCACTTCACCCCTCCCCTGCCGCCTGCCCATCATCAAACTCCATGTCTCTCACCTCCCCTTTTTCATTTCCCACACGCTGCTTCCCTCCACTTTCCTCATCGTTGCCTCCATCTCACCCCCCCACCCCCCCCACTGCAGCACTGTCTCACCCCTCGTCCATAGATGGGAATGGTGAATAAAGGTGTCAGCGCCAAGACTGAGGTGCCAAGTCTCAGGAAGGAAGGAGGTCAATGAGGATTAATCTCCGTCGCCTATAAAAAAGGAGCCGGTGGGATTGCAGGGAGCGCAGGACGGTCTCCTGGGAGAACGCCATGGCAACGGGCAGCCCCCTTTCAGGGGCCCCATCCAAAGTGGCGGGACAGGTTTTTGTTTCTGTTCCTCAGTGGTCTCTCACGCTCCCTCTCCGCTGTGAGGAGAGTCACAGCAGGCCTATGGGAACAAAAACTGGGTGGGGGGGTATGCGCGGGGGGGTTGCATAAAGCAGCTTGCATAACACGGGTATTCACTTTACACATCTATCTCTCCTGGGATACAAACCCAGTACCCCCAGCAATGACTTATTAGCTACAGTAGGTACTAAGATCCAAAAGAGCGTTGGAGGTGGAGATGTTCAGAAACAGCCCAGTGTTCTGCTCCAGAGCCAGGGCTTGGTTCTCATGTTCGCCGCAAACGAGCTTGAAACCCAGAACGGGAACCAGGAAACCCATCCAGAGCAAGCTCTCAAAGCACGTTGCCATGACAACGCTCTGTGGCTGCCCCAGTGCGTCGACGTGTTCAGATACCCTGGTCGTCATTAGAAGCCATGTATGCCTTGGCAGGTTAGTGATCTGTGCTCGTGCATGGAAGGTCGTCGGTTCAAATCCCATAGCTGATAGAGTAATCATATCGGAGTTGGGTTCCAGAACAAGGCCCTAAACCCCAAATGTTCCAGGGCCATTGTATACTGGCTGAGCCTGTGCTCTGACCTGGATGTACATGTGAGTCTGAGTTTCTTACAGAGAAAAAGATGGAATATGCAAACACAATCCAATTTATCTAAAGGGATTAATCAAGTACCTCTGTTCTATTCTATTCTATTCTATTCTATTCTATTCTATTAAATCTTTAAGAACAAGTCTGTTCAAAGGGCTTCATCCAGTCAAGACTCCTTCAAAATGAAGTGACGTAGACACAAACCATAACAGCACATGAAAAAAGAACAAAGCAGCATTCATCAGGCCTTTAATCGGGATACATTTCTGATTTAACGAATAACAGCAGTCAGTTACAGATGCAAAAACTGTTATACTGAGACGCAACTAAGAAATAAGTCAGAAACAACACTGTGGTTTATCTTGGTCTAAACAGATTTTGTCTCTATCAGTTACACTTAGTCACAAGCATGTTATCTTATTAATATTACACAAGAGTGCCACCTTGTGGAAAAGATATGGAACTACACAACAAACTGCATCAATCCCCAAAGTCTGAAATGGCTTCAGATACAAAAACATAAGCATTGCTTGTTTATTGGTAGGTACAAATAGGGCACAATGCAAAGCCCATTTATGAGATTGATCTCAGTGACCAAAGCAAGTTACTCCACCCTTTAATCTCCACATGGTTCTTCCCCGTGTGTCTCCATCTCCCCTCAGTGGGAATCCATGAAGCGTTTCAGCCAGGGCAGGAAGCGGGAGACCTTCTGGAAGACGTAGCCCTGGCTGCAGTCATGACCGAGGGGCGGGCTGGTGATGCCCGTGAGGAAAAACACGTCGCGGTACAGGGTGAGGGCGGGGCTTCCCTCACCGAAGGCGCAGTCGGCCTTGGCTCGCGGCGCCGTGCAGAACATCTTGTTGGTGACCTTGCCCGAGTGTCGCTCGGCACAGCGGGCCAGCGGCTCATAGTTCAGGTAGTTGAGGGTGAGGGAGCCCTCCAGCACGGGGGGGTCGGAGCCCTTCCTCCAGCCGGTGATGATGGCAGCATGCCTGCCCTCCATGAGCACGCTCTCAGCGAAATCACGCTCGGGCAGGCAGGCCGCCGTCACGCTCTTCTTGAAGGTGATGTTGTCACGCAGCTCCACCACAGCCAGGTCGTTGTCCTTCCCTTCCTGGAACAGCGGGTGGTAGTGTATATTCTTCACGGAGAGCACCTGCTCCCCCGTCTCATAGTTGCTGGACCTCTTACCTGGGCACAGGGTGCAGACGGTTCAAAGGTCAAAGGTCACACATGACTGGTTGGGGTCAGCAGGCTATGCTGTCTTTTTGCCCCTACTACACTCTGTCATGCTCTTAGGGTCACAGGGTCTCTCACCCAGCGAGCCACAGAACTGTGGCCGGGGTTTCACACTGCGGTCTGTAACACTGTGGTCTGTAACAGGCCACCGCACAGACGCAAACCAGCTGTCGGTGAAGAAAGCGACATCTCAGCTGCCACAATGGCTTTCATTTATGACATACTGTGGATAAACAAGGTAAAAAGACGTGGGTGTTGTGGTGGGGCTTTCTGCAGACAGGCTAAACTAAAGCTGGAAATATCATCACAAACTTATTTCTCTACCTGTCATGAGAAACAGCAACAAACCAAACTGTCGCCATATTACTAGTGTCATGCCCAGTGGCAGTGTGATTTATTTATTAAAATTAGATTTCAGCTTGCAGTCCATTCAGTTTCTCAGCTTTTTAAATGTCCTGAATCTGTTCATAAGGGTGATTCTAAGGGAGTCCTCAGCAAAAACCGAGCTTCGAAGCTTCAATATCAACTGATCTGGGAAAAAACTGTATATATTATGTATATAAGCCCCCCCCCCCCCACCCCAGGCCCCTTTGGGTGTTGCCTAGGTAACGCTCGACTGCAGTGGTTTGCACTTACCGGCCACCACCTGGAAGCCGGGGGAGCTGATTGCACAGCGGGCCGTGGTCAGGACCAGATTCTTCTTCACGATGACTCCGCCACAAAAGGCGGCTCCCTCGGCGTTCTGCAGACGGACCTACGAGGGGGGGAGGGCAGGGGGAATGCAGCAGGGGGAGACACGGGGGGGCAGGGGGGGAACACAGGGATGAGCCTCCGCAAGGATGAAGGATGCCCAGGAACCATAATGTGGCATGTGTGAGTGTGCAAACCATTTGGGCTACGTTCTGTCTCCAGTGTGTGTGTGTCTGTGAGTGTGTCTGTGAGTGTCTGTGAGTGTGTGTGTGTGTGTCTGTGAGTGTGTCTGTAAGTGTCTGCGAGTGTCTGTGTGTGTGAGTGTGTCTGTATGTGTCTGTGTGTGTATGTGAGTGTCGGTGTCTGTGTGTGTGTGTGTATGTGAGTGTCTGTGAGTGTGTCTGTGAGTGTCTGTGTGTGTCTGTGTCTGTCTGTGAGTGTCTGTGTGTGTGTGTATGTGCGTCTGTCTGTGTGAGTGTGTATGTACACGCATGTGGCTCGCAGGTCGCGATGCAGTACCATCCAGGGACACTCCCCGGAGCTGCAGGCCGCCCCCTCGTACTCCTGCATGTTGCCGGGCTTCCTCTCATTCCACTGCTTTACATTGTCCACCTTTCCACAGGGAAAGGGCACTTGTAGAGGAACAGAGAAATTAAAAAAACATCAGCAGGGCCCTTGAATGAGAAACATATTCATTATACCTGACACTTTAATACAGAGAAACTTACAACAGATGGAAGGGTCATGATTTATATGTGCTGCCTGGGATTAGAGCCCACAACCTTTGCATTGACGGCACAGCTCTTGATTTGCTGAGTCAGACCTGCGGTAGGTGCTTACCTGCTGGGACACACTTCTCCTTCTCCTGCAGCCTCCAGCCATCGGCACAGGAGCACTCGTATGCCATGTAGCCCGGCTTGCAGAACTGGCTGCAGCCCTTGGCTGCATTTGGGATGCATAACGTCTGGTCTGGGGAAGGTGGGGGGTGGGAGGTCATTTGAAGTGTCCATGCAGAATTTAACGCGGACGCACAACCGCATGGATCCAGCTCAGGGATGGAATCACAACTGCTGCTGCTGTTACTGCAGGCGAAGCAGGGCTGAGTAACAAGGAGTTTTGCCGATTCGATAAACAGGAGTAACGTTACTCCAAACATACTCCTTAACCGATGTACACAGGATCTACGTGTCTCGCTCTTGAGAATCACCCCGTTAGTTAACATCCCCAGGAGAACGATCCTCTCACCTGTCTCACAATGGGTGCCGGTGAAGCCGGACTTGCAGACGCAGTCGTAGCCGCCCACGCTGTCCGAGCAGAGTGCGCCATTCTTACAAGGCTTACTGGCACATTGGTCCCCGTCTTTGTGGATTTGGGATTATTCATCAGGACAATGTACAACAAACAAGAACACTTCTTAATTCATACGGAACACAGTATGTACTACAGTACTTAAACCAGGGTTAGAATGCCAACAAAATCAAACAGCTTTAAACCTATGATTAGATGCAAGCGCAAGGCCAACACACTGAACTTACCTATGTAGACTGACCAGAAAATATCCTGGGGGGGGACAAAAGCAGCACGGTCAGTTCAGTAAAACGCTGTATAATAACAGACCCTCAGAAACTCCTCCTGAGAAAAGGAGGCGGGGGTTTAATGGCCCCCAAGCAAAGTATAAATGACCAAAAGCAGGCCTTGTCAGTCTGAGGTCCCAGCTATGGTTGCAGACATTGCATACAGGAAGGCCCCTGCGAACTGCAATGTCATGCTATGTTTGCTACAGGCCTGAGGGGCAGCACTGCCCCCATTAGAGCACCCCCTTTGGGAGGGAGCAGAACACAGACGGGAAAGGCAGGAGGCGCTTACTGTGCGATAGGTGTCCTGGAAGATCTCCCGAGCCTCCTCATACTGGCACACCTCCTCCACACACTCCCGCTCCAGGTTGGGGGGCATCTGATTCTCCTCGTTGTCTTGATTGGCTCGCTTGTGGCGTGAGATGACAGCGAGGGCCTCCTGCTTGTTTAGGAACACTGAGGGAGAAGAGGCCGGGCATGATGAGATAAGGAAATGTTATAACATAATGTAATAATGTAATGTTATAACGTAACGTAATAACGCAATGTTATAAACTAATGTTATAACGTAATTACGCAATGTTATAAAGTAATGTTATAACGTAATTACGCAATGTTATAAAGTAATGTTATAATGTAATTACGCAATGGTATAAAGTAATGTTATAATGTAATTACGCAATGTTATAAAGTAATATTATAATGTAATTACGCAATGGTATAAAGTAATGTTATAATGTAATTACGCAATGTTATAAAGTAATGTTATAATGTAATTACGCAATGGTATAAAGTAATGTTATAGCGTAACGTAATAATGTAATGTGATAATGTAACGTGACATCGTAACAGGTATGGCACCGACTTGAGCTCAAACCCACATTGTGGGAACTGAAATAACTGACAAGAGAATGACCGGGATCCTGCCGATGTTTTACACTGACTTCAGGATTTCAGCTCCATTACAGTGAGACAGCTGAGGTGAGGGTATTCGAAAATACTGAACCTCCAAATGACTAAAATACACCCCCCCCCTCCAAGAGAGTAATATGTCCATTCTATGCTTGAGGCAACTCACAGCAAAAATCTGACAGAGCACTAAAGTAACGCCAGGTCAGTTTGCTTGGACATTAAGCAGCAATATTTATTAAACTATCTCCCTCTCTGTAACCTACACAGATGGAACGAACCAATAACGAGGCCCAATCTGAATTCAGGGTAAAACTGGGATGTCAGTTATTAACCTGCAGTTTGTACTATTGTACTAGCTAAAACAGAACTGAATAAACACACCAAAAACACACAAACGCGACCTCCGACCCCTCACACAGCACCTATCTGACTCCACGGCCTATCAGTGATGGGATAACGGTGCCGTGTAACAGCTGGTTCGGACGGTTGTCATGTTTTAACCAGTCGCTTCATTCCAGTGACACTCGTGCCAGTGGTATCTTGCAGTACAGCTAAATGGATGTAAATGAGCCAATCAGCAAGCGCAGGATGCTATCGGCCCTTTGCAGTGGATTTCCTCACAGGATGATTTCATGCTGGTTGCTAGAACAGGCCTGGTTTGTGGGAGGGATGAAAAGCAGACCCCAGCCCCTCTGAAACGGCTAACGCGCTAACGTTCTGCTGCGCTGTTCCTCCTTCATGAGAAACTTTCTGAATATGCCTCCCAGGATTATTTCCATACTTGCCCTGAATGTTCCACTGAGCCATTTTTTCTGCCCCGTAGCCCCCAGACAAACCACACCAAGCAGTACCTTGTGAAGACTCTGGCCCCGCCTCCGTGCAGCCCAGAAGCAGGATGGCGGCCAGGCCGATCGCTATGGAGACCATGGTAGCGCCTGCGTGAATCTGCGCTGCCTCTGTTTCTGCTCTCAGGGATCCAAAGTCCCCCCCTGCTGACAATCAGACATTTTATTCCACAGTCACATTCAGTCCATCAGCTGCATTACACTTTGGTATAAGCCAGCAGTGTCAACAGGACACGTGACAACCAATACATACAGTGCAGCTCATAAGCACCTGAGAATGGAGGGTGTTCTGTGGCAATGTTCAGTAAATAAAGGCCATTTAAATTATTTAAATTTCAATTAAATGATTATTTATAATGTCATTTAAATGGAGAGGGACACATGTTTTATAATTACTGGGCTCTATACAACGTCACAATGGATTTTTAATAAAACAATCAATATATGTTTAAAGTGCAGAATGTCAGCTCGGGCATCCGGTGAAATGTGCCGGAATTATAACCATTTCTATACATCCCCGTTCTAAAGGACAAAACATCATTAGGCCAAATTAATCACCCTAAGGCAAACTGCCATGTTTAATATTTGATTACTAATCGAGTCTGGACGCCATAGACATCACCAGTTGCTGGGTTTCTTTTTTCTCTCATCCGTCATGTAGCCGATTGTTTATCTGCGTATTACATTTCGTGTTGTTTTTAAACACGTAGTCTGGGTTACACCTTACATCTTCGTACAGTGCCATCATGTGGTGTAAATAAATATTACAGCACATGGCGTTATTATTATTATTAGATGTCCCGTTATATCCAATACCAAACGAAAACAATTCCTCTAACCACTGATTTTAATCGTACGGAAATTAAACAAACCAAAGCTAGATGTCTGTAACTTCGAACTGAATATGAATTTTTACAGAATATCAAATGCTATAGCAAAACGTCAAAACATATTTAAATATTAAATTACATACTGAATATATAGTGTATGCATGTAGAATATATACGTCATGATGAAAAATAATAGAATTTACCCTGAAGGTAATGAAATATTATTATATATTTATGGCCAACGCGAAAAGAGTACGAATTTTCTAAGCATTCGTATGTGACACACAGCTGCGAACAGTAAGTAAACAGGATCGCTTACGTGCTGAGCGTTTAGAAAATGAAGTTTACGTCTCCCGGATCGTCGTTGACACGTTTCGGCACCGCAGATACCCTCTTGCATGCGCCGGGACTCGGCAGGACGCAGCAGCGGCCTTGTCTGGTGCTTCTCCCGAACCCGCACACCAACTCGCGCTCGGGATCGCGAGCCCTCAGCTATTCATTTACTGTTTGCACTATCAGGCGACTGCTGTCTTACTATGTGGCCACACGAGGGAGCCAAAGCACGTTCTGTCTGTTTTTTAAGTTCATACCGGACAACGATAACTGTATGCTAACTATCTAAGCTTCGCTTATTCCTTTGCACTACAGTCCGAATACAGGCAGTTAGGGGATTCGTGTTTCCTTTAGCGAAAGTTCCTGCCACATCCTATGATGCCTTGGATACGGTCCAGACCGTCCAAATCCCCGTACTGAAAGGATGGATGGATGGATGGATGGATGGATGGATAATATATCAACAAACAATATTTTAACTGCATGATAATTTACATTGTGCTTTTAGAATAATTTCAGTCATTATTAACAAAGTAAATATAACGGTGTAAAAAATAACAAAGGGAATTCTGTAACGATTAGTATAAAAAATTGGCGTCTTGAGGGTCTAATTGTATAAATACTGCAACACGTTCTAACTCATGCCTGGGTGTCCTCATATTTCAGTTCCTTTTCTAACAGATAACATTGCAGTACTTATACAGAGATTGTCTGCATGTTTCTTTTTTTTTTCATTTTGATTTGCTCATTCAGCAATTTAGCCTTATTTGTATAAACTAAGAGAGGTCATAATGCTTATATTTTCAGTGATTCCTGATGCTAGTTCACAGCTGTTACCCCACAAAGCACTGCAGGCCCACTCAGCACTGCGGCCAATTCAGAACACGTCTAGCTTTCAGTTCAAGATGAGACAGTGTGAGCCAAGGCCAGGGATGGTGACCGTCTGCAGACAGCCTCCTTCCCCCTGATGGATAACGCTACAGTGAAGGTCTGCTGTGTGGTCAGTGAACCTTCTTGTGAGTTGTTAACCCTCTATAGCTTTAGATAAATGGACCTTAAACATTGAAGTGTGACTTCAGTTCCATAGTACGCAGTGCTTGAAGTGGGGAAAAACAGGTACCATTACTCATCATGTTATGCAGTACCAGGTGCGGGTACTCCCCTTTTTTTATAGTACCAGGTGTCAGTACCCCCCTTGTTATTCAGTACCAGATTCAGGTACCCCCCCTTGTTTTACAGTACCAGGTGCGGGTACTCCCCTTGTTTTACAGTACCAGGCGTCAGTACCCCCCTTGTTATTCAGTATCAGGTGCAGGTACTCCCCTTGTTTTATAGTACCAGGTGTCAGTACCCCCCTTGTTATTCAGTACCAGGTTCAGGTACCCCCCCTTGTTATTCAGTACCAGGTGCAGGTTCTCCCCTTGTGTTATAGTACCAGGTGTCAGTACACCCCTTGTTATTCAGTACCAGGTTCGGGTTCTCCCCTTGTTTTATAGTACCAGGTGTCAGTACCCCCCTTGTTATTCAGTACCAGATTCAGGTACCCCCCTTTGTTATTCAGTACCAGGTTCGGGTTCTCCCCTTGTTTTACAGTACCAAGTGTCAGTACTCCCCTTGTTATTCGGTACCATGTGTCAATACTCCTCTTGTTTTACAATACCAGGTGTCAGTACCCCCCATGTTATTCAATACCAGGTGCGGGTTCTCCCCTTGTTTTATAGTACCAGGTGTCAGTACCCCCCTTGTTATTCGGTACCAAGTGTCAGTACTCCTCTTGTTTTACAATACCAGGTGTCAGTACCCTCCTTGTTATTCAATACCAGGTGCAGGTTCTCCCCTTGTTTTATAGTACCAAATGTCAGTACCCCCCTTGTTATTCAGTACCAGCTGCGGGTACTCCCCTTGTTTTATAGTACCAGGTGTTAGTACCTCCCTTGTTATTCAGTACCAGGTGTCAGTACTCCTCTTGTTTTATAGTACCAGGTGTCAGTACCCCCCTTGTTATTCAGTACCAGGTGCAGGTACTCCCCTTGTTTTATAGTACCAGGTGTCAGTACCCCCCTTGTTATTCAGTACCAGGTTTGGGTACTCCCCATTGTTATTCAGTACCAGATTCAGGTACCCCCCCTTGTTATTCAGTACCAGGTTTGGGTACTCCCCATTGTTTTACAGTACCAGATTCAGGTACCCCCCCTTGTTTTACAGTACCAGGTGTGGGTACTCCTCTTGTTATTCAGTACCAGGTGCGGGTTCTCCCCTTGTTTTATAGTACCAGATGTCAGTACCCCCCTTGTTATTCAGTACCAGGTGCGGGTTCTCCCCTTGTTTTACAGTACCAGGTGTCAGTACCCCCCTTGTTATTCAGTACCAGGATCGGGAACTCCCAATTGTTATTCAGTACCAGGTGCGGGTTCTCCCCTTGTTATTCAGTACCAGTTGCGGGTTCTCCCCTTGTTATTCAGTACCAGGTGCGGGTACTCCCCTTGTTATTCAGTACCAGGTGCGGGTACTCCCCTTGTTATTCAGTACCAGGTGCGGGTTCTCCCCTTGTTGTTCTGTACCAGGTGCGGGTACTCCCCTTGTTTTACAGTACCAGGTGCGGGTACTCCCCTTGTTTTACAGTACCAGGTGCGGGTACTCCCCTTGTTTTACAGTACCAGGTTCAGGTACTCCCCTTGTTGTTCAGTACCAGGTGCGGGTACTCCCCTTGTTTTACAGTACCAGGTGCGGGTTCTCCCCTCGTCATTCAGTATCATGTCACTTGAGAGTAGATGTACCTTCCTCTAGTGTTGGTAGGCTTGCTGTGTGTCAGTAATTAGCTTTTTACTCACTAGCTCCTCTTAGTAATCTTTTTAGTTCCCAGCGGATTAAACCAGGCAGAAGCTACACCCATCCACCATGAGTTTCAAAGCTGAATTTTATTCATGACAGCACAAAATTATTTGTCCATCTACTGTATATTTCATAGCTGCTGAAACCTTAAGTATAGCTCAAAATGTTCAATGTTACAAACACCTGTGAATTCTGATAAGATGACACACGCAGATGAATTCACAAATAATAGGTGTTATATAATACTGCCATATTATGGTACATGGGCTCCATACCAAGGCTGGAGCTCAATATTAATTATGTGACACAATTGCTGGGTTAGTGTTGTACTGTATATGAATAACTGGACAGTCCGTCTCCTCACCACCATTGTCTTGGGTTTACACCTCCGCTCACACTCTGCTTTTCCCTTTGATCTGAACAAAAGGCCAGAATTAGGCCAATGTCCTAACCACCCACCCATATAAAGAATAGCCATTTCACTCTTATACTTTGCTTACTTATCTACAGCATACAACTAAAAATGGCTGCTGTCTAGATTTGCAATGTGAATCCAGCATACTTGAACTGCCTTATGTCTTTAAGTATTTAATTTAGTTTAATTTTATTTTTGCATACATGTATATACTTGAATACTTGTATCCGTCTTGCGGGTCTGTCTTGCATGTCTGTCTCGCTTGTCGTTGTTAGTACATTGACCATCAGAGTAACGTAATTTTAATCCTCCGTATGTCCTGTACATATGGCAGAATAGACACTAAAGACTTGATTTCTTCATTTTTTTTTGTCAGTCTGAATAACTGAATATAATCGGAAGATTCTATATCCATTCGAACAGTGTTATGACATGAGAACATTTCTTGTGCTTTTTTAATATAGATGATATACATTTGTCTGCTCTTTGGTCAGATATCTATATCCGTGGTGAGAATTTCAGCAAACGGGAAATTGAACGTTTCGGAGGATTTCACTACCTGGTATATTGAAGGGAATCGATTGCCCTGGAAATGTCAAAAAATGCCCTGAGGCAGTTGCAGCTATTCTGCCTCCTGACGCTTCAAAACCAGTGTTTCCCAACTAGGTCCTCAGGGACCCTCAGGCAGTCCACGTTTTTGCTCCCTCCCACTGGTGTTGAAGCATCAGGAGCTGGGAGGGAGCAAAAATATGGATCGACTGTGGATCCCCAAGGACCGGATTGGGAGACACTGGTTCACACCACATATACAGTGTGAGATGGATCAGAGGACAAGGCGACAGGCAGAGCAGACAGTCCTAGGGGGCGCTAGAGAACAGTTTTAGCTGTTCAGGACTGTGACACCAAACCATATTATCTAGAAACAATAAGAAGGAATTTCATAACACCACAGACAGCAGATGGGCTCATTTGGTGCTTGGATATGAACGCAGTGCACGTTTAACAGCCGACACAGAAAATGATAAAAACTGGAGATGTTTAAGCTAAAATCAATTTCCTTTGTCGTAAAGATTAAAACGTACAATGCATAAAATGTAATGTCATTTATTCTTTCAGTTTCAAATATTATAATATTGCAAAATATCTTTTGAATAAATACAATTCAATCTTTATTTACTTACTGAACAGCCTTTTTTGCCAGAAACTACAAAGACAGGAACAATTAGTTAAAACCATCCATCTATAAATGAGCATTTTGAGCATAAACTAAGGAAACATCCAGCAAAGAATCAGAGGTGTGGCCAACAAGTACTGAGGCAGTGTTGCCTGTTCACAGACAGCAGGGGGCAGTGTTGCCTGTTCACAGACGGCAGGCAGGTAAGAGGCAGTGGCACAAAATCCACGGACTTTTCATGTAAGTTGTACGTTTACCTTCCTGATCCGGAAGATGGCGGCCGTGACCCGGAAGCACTTGCTGATGATCAGAGGTCAGTGGTAGTGTTTGGCACCACTCACACCACACGTTTGCTTATTGGCCACAAATAGTCACCCTAATGGGGGAGGGGGATGCATAAACAACACAGCCGCCCCCGATGGAGGCACTTGGGCACCTCTTCCGCTGGGTCACGACCTTCGCTCCAAGTGTCATGTGACAGAAAGGAGGGTATGTCACCCTACCTCTTGGTCAAGAAATAAACTCAGGTAAATACAGTGCTTATTTATCGAAACGTCATATTTAAAAATACATTATGCAGTTATACAATAGGCAACAATTCACCACAAATTAAACCACTTCTGATTAATGTTGTCACTGATATAAAAATCATCCTGTAGAAACGCAGCGCAGGCAGCAGGAGGTACGCTTGTTTGGATATTTAAATACACACACAGTTATCAAGAGTATAAATACATAGAGAAATCAAAACATTTGAAATATTTTGAATTTTTCTAGTCTCATTTTTCTCATTTTTGAGTTTATTCAGGTGCTACTATTTGGTAATCTGCTGAGGAGTGTAATAAGGTCCAGCAGGAGCCATGTAAACATGCACACACACACACCCACAAATGCTCAGTGCACATGCACACACACGCCAGTGCACACACACACACACACACACACACACGCCAGTGCACATGCACACACACACACATGCACAGTGCAAGGGCCCACACACACATACACTCACATGCTCAGTGCGCATGCACACACGCATATACGCCAGTGCACATGCACACACACACACACACGCACGCTCAGTGCACATGCACACACACACACGCACGCTCAGTGCACATGCAAACACACGCACGCAACGCTCAGTGCTCATGCACACTGACATCTAGCCCTAATGGCGCTTTTTCAGTTCAAATGCCTGCTGCGCCATGAAATAAAAATGTTGTCTCTCCAAAGCACTTCAAAGCATTTCCAGACAGCGCCATCGCCTGGGGGAAAAAAAGCAGGCGCAGATCGCAGGTCCGGAAAGGAGGCTGGAAGGAGACTTGGTTGTGCGCAGGTTTTCCACCAGCTATGTCGCTCTCCAAGAGCTGATCGGCTTTCACAGCACCCAGAGAGGCCCACGTGGGTATATGATATCTGCCCTTGGGCACCACTTAAGTTTATTGAAAAGGGGGCAGTGGGTTTTTCCAGTAAAGGAAATAATTAAAAACTAACCACAAAGATGGAAGGATTGCAGTACAGAGGAGTCTCATTAAATTAAAGGCAGCTCCTCGCACCGTCTGCGCTGTACAACAGCGCCGGCTGCCCCTGCTTTGCAGGCGCGATGGGTTCACTGTTGCCATGGTGAAGACCATGTCTCTGTCTGTATAGGGGCTTATTAGCCTGGACTTCGATAACATTCATACAGAAAATAATCCTTTGGCCGCACAGTCCAGCCCCAGGGGTCTTCAGTAAGGTCAGCCACATGTGTGGAGCTAAACAGGACTCCCTTCTGTTCTTTAGACCACTGTGTAGGGCTGTCAGAGTGACCTTTGACCTCACTGACTGACCAAGGCTCCCTTCAAGCCGCTGTCCGTGTGTCCTGTCCCAATGGATTTGTGCGTTTCGCTCCTGTGTGATGGGTGTCCCCAGGCTGACACAGTCTTGACCTTCATGTGTTTACACTGCAGTGCTGGGGGGTAGAAATCCAGCTGCTCCAGGTGACAGGTGCCCTGGTAAATTACAGACCCCCCAGCTAGTGCACAAACACATACGTGCGCAGGAAGGACAAAGCGTGGCAGAAGTATCCCGGCTCTTGTCCCCACCGCTCGCAAATTACCGCTGTGACCAAGGGATTTAAGAATTAGGTACATAAAGTGATGATAGATTTTCAGTTATATCCGTAAAATCATGAATATTTCATAAGGTTTTATTAATATTGTACATCAGTGGATTCTTCCTGACATTCCTTCACTTTAGTGCAGGGTGGGTCATGGTGATTACTGGCTTACTATAAAGATCACGAGCTTCAAAGCCGTTAAATCAGCAATCTTTTTTTTTTTTTGCTCTTTCTGTGTATCTAACAGTCACTTTTCCATGTGCTACAGTACTGCAGTTACATATTTCTACATTTTGCAGTTTGTGGTCTTTATTGCACAGCGCCATCACTAATTAGTTCAGCTGTGTTAAATATAGCAAAAAATAGTAAAATATAAGAAATATAATCTGACTATTGTGTCTTTTTAATGTGTCTTTTTTGACGAGTCCGTCATTATTTGTCGTCGTGGATACCGACGACATGTCAAACAGAAACATGAGCCCCAGAGCTGGAGGTCATAGGTCATAGCTCCTGCAGTGAGTCACACATCTTTAGAAGGTCCCAGAAACCAGCAGAGTTAGCAGAGTGAGCAATCTTCATTCCCTGTGGAACTAGCTGACTCCCCATTGGGTAATCCAGACCAGTAATATGACTCCCGATTGGGTAATCCAGACCAGTATTAAGAAACAACGCTCACCATTTGCCAGAGGAAGGGCTGCTTCTCATCTACCTTCTCCAGCTTTCATAATGCTGCAAGTTAGAACACCTATAATGACAGGGACCTCAAGAAGAAACCACGTTTAGCTCTCTAGATTGGGTTTTCTATTCAAACAAAGTGCTGCTTATCTTCGGAATAACTATATATGCTCTCTAACTAGAAATAATCCTGAAACCTGCCTGTCCAGATTCTATGTTAGAGTTTCTCCTTTAATTGTGGTTCCTAGTCAGGTGGCCACGATTAACCAATGACATGCCTCTCCACAGCTTGTCCTGGGAAAATTCAGTATCTTCAAAAAAAAAACTAGAGAGGCGAATCTCAGGAGGAGATGCAGACCGGCTTTCCGTTCTTGTCGTACTGGTAGACCAGCATTTTGATGCGATGGGAGTTTGCCGGCGAGATCCAGGGACTGCTGGTGATGGAGAAGTTGTGACCGGCATAGAAGTGAGCCGGCTGCTTCCTGCACCGGAAGAAAGCCCTGAGAGTGGTGGCGGCCATGACCCGGAAGCGCTTGCTGATGAAGCAGTACAGGAAGAAGTTGATGGTGGTGTTGAGCAGCGCTAGCATGTTAGCCACGTCGGTGACGAGGTGGAGCAGGCGCGTGGGGCCCGGCGCGGTGGGCGGGGCCGTGTAGAGGTGGTAGAGGATCATGACCACGCGCGGCGCCCACAGCACTGCGAAGACGGAGGTGATTGCAAGCAGGATGGCGGTGGTCTTGCCCGTGGAGTAGCCCCGCAGGCGGAAGCAGCTCCGGCGATGAAGCTTGTGGACGATCACCGAGTTTAGGACAAAGAAGATGGAGCAGGGCACCAGGTATGCAGTGATGCAGTGCGCCCACACTAGCACGTGCTGGCCGGGGCTGCTAGCTCCAGTGGGGAGGCCCTGCAAGAGCTCTGGCCACCAGTAGTAGGGGGTGCTAGAGAGCAGGCAGCCCAGGTAGACGAGCAGGATGATGCGCCGCGTGCGGGCAGGGTACGACATGGCGTGGTAACGCAGCGGGTGGCACACGGCGATGTAGCGATCCACCGTCAGCGGCACGGCGATCCATATGGAGGTGTGCATGGAGGCAAACTCCAACACCTGCACCGTCTTGTTGAGGGAGGGGGGCAGCTGGCTGCCCAGGATGAAGTCCTCGAGCAAGAAGTCCACGAAGACGATAAGGAAGAGCACCAAGATGTCAGCCACCGCCAGCGCCAGAAGGTAGTTATAGGAGGACTTCTGGCGCCGCAGCACCAGCTGTGACAGGATGATCACTGTGAGGATGTTTGCTTAGAGGCACATGTGGGAGGTGTACGGGACCAAGCACAATAGGCACGAGGAACACAGGGATTTTTTAAGAAAATAGCTTTTAATTACAATG
>JAODJU010000045.1:10651404-10664590 GCA_026776725.1 Gnathonemus echidnorhynchus | reverse complement strand
GTCTCTGTGCTCCTCTGTTGTGTTGTGTCTGCATTACAGTGTCTGTCCATCTTATTGTGTTGTATCTGCTTTACGGCAGTCTCTGTGCTCCTCTGTTGGATCTCTGGGCTCCTCCTTGCATTCCGCCTGCTGGTGTGTTGTGTAGGAAGAAAAATTACAGAAAACACTGGCAATTAGCCATTAGATAGTGGGGAATTCCCCCATCTTTCAGGCAGATCACAGACAGGACAGACAGCAAACATGTGTGAGGGGGTGGATGGTGATGTCTATGGTGTTGTGGTGCTTACTGATGCTCCCTGATACACTGACCGGATGCTCTGACACAGCAGAGCGCATTCAGGTAAAACTGATTCCACCCTCAGTTCACGCATAAATTGTGTCTTTAACTACTTGAATTTGTGAGCCAATCAATAAATGGGTCCACAGATTCTAGGGTGGGTGATTGGCTGTTTCTGTCTGCACTCTACCTTAAACATATTGCCCACATTTCTTCTTGTCTTGCAGTGCCTGTTCTTCATGTCATAATTAATAGTACTGCACAGTGAAGCTTAGGCTGAGACTTGCTGGGAGTGCTGGGATGGGTCATGCTGGGAGTGCTGGGATGGGGCCTGCTGGGAGTGCTGGGATGGGACATGCTGGGAGTACTGATAGACTGCTAGTAAGTGCTAATGTGCGCGCATGTGTGTGTGTGTGTGTGTGTGTGTATGTGGTCCAGATATATCTTACCGTGTGGGGACCAAATGTCTCCACAATATGATGAATACCTGTTTTTTGACATTATGGGGACCAGGAAACTCAATTTTCTAAAAGTCTGTGACTGCAATCAGAAAACTAAAAATGCAAAAACTCTTGTATTTTGTTTGGTTACTTATGGTTATGGTTAGGGCTGGGTAGGGGTTAAGGTTGTTAAAGTTAGCATTAGCATTTTGACATAGAACTGAATGAGCAGTCCCCACAAAGATATGGTCTTTGTGTGTGTGTGTGTGTGTGTGTGACCAGTCTGGGAGTGTATGCATCTGCACTACCAGAACAAACCCCCAGAGCAGGCAGTTGCACTTGGCCAGAGTCGCTACAGGCTGGCCAGTGGTTACTTCTGGTTTGTCCGAGTGGGCGGGGGGGGCATCAGGGCAGCCCCCCCCCCCCCCCCCAGGTCCATCCTTCTTGGGCTCCCACCCAACTGCACTCAGGAGAGCCCTTGGATAAGACATAAGGTGGGAGGTATTGAAGGATGGGATTACATTAGCCCTCCATTACTCTTCCTGAGCTGTAGGCTTCAGTACTGCACCCCCCTCCCCTGCACCCCCCTTTCTGCCTGCCTCCCCAGCATTGGGGCCAATTAAATGCATGGGAACACTCTGTGGGCTTCTTGTTGCCTTCAGCGCCCACGCATCCTAACCCCAGCGACATGCGGCATCGCAATAGCGGCTTAGCGGCCTGCCTGCCCGCCACCACGGTGCATGTGCATGTCATCCACGCCGAAGCCCCGTGAACCAGAGGCCAATAAAACATGTCAGCTCCTGGACCTCCAGGTCACGGGATTGATGAAAGCACTTTCCCTTTTATTGCTTATTTTTATTGCTTATTTTTGCTGCTTATTTTTGCTGCTTACTATGGGGACTCCAGTTACCTACTGCCGCAGCGCTGACACACCTACTGCAACTAAGGAGAGCAAAGCAGATGTTACTGACATAGCACTACAGCCCCTAACAAGAAAACAGGAAGTATAGGAAGAGTGAAACAGGAAGTAATACTAACAGATACTTAGTGAACTGAAGTGCTTAATGAACACAACCAAGAAGTGATCTCGTTGCCTCTTCCTGCCTCATTGTCTCTCTTTCATCTCTCCAGATGCTTCTGCTTATCTTTTAATTTGTCTATCAGCTTGACTGCAGGACCCATAGATGTGGTAAAATGATTCAAGCTCAAGGTGCTGAAAGGTAGAACTTTTTCCGGTGGTTCACTAGTATTTTTGAAGAAACAATCACGAAGTCACTTCTGAGCCATTGCATGACAAGTAACATTTTTCTTTGCCGAAAACTATGGGTATGAACACTCTGCACTACGGTATTCTGATACTGCAATACCACCAACAACCAATAGGGGTGCTGAGGCACCCTCAACGCCATTTCTTCCAGCACCATGAACAGAACTGCTACTGTGCCGGCGAGAGAAATCATACCAGGGGATGCAAAGAACAATCAGCCCTCTGAACCCCGGGGGCCTTCAAAGGGCCCAGCGCAGAGCGGCAGGTTGGGGGCGCCGGCCTGCGTGACAGAACCCCACAGATGCCCGCCACAGGCATCCCCTCCCTGACTGTCGCCATGAAAGTGACGCCCTAAAGGTCTCGGTCTTCGCAGAGCCGCCGCTCCGGGAGAAGGCAGCTAAAATTATGGCTGGCCAGAGCCGCGCTGCCTTTTCATGTCCTGCAGGGGGCCCCCCTCCCTTGGGCCCCCGCCTCCTAACCGGGGGAGGAAGTCAATGGAATCGTTTGACTTTGACATACAAACAAACAAAAAAAAATCATTGATTTTTAATGATTTTAATGGTAAACAGACGTAAAGCAAAGGTTTCAAAGCTCTCTTCAAAGAACAAAGGGCTGCATTTAAGACAAAGTCCAGTAAAACCTGTGTGTTTGATCCCACCATACTGCTGGGTCAGTGTAGGGGACTGCGCCCCCTGGTGGCACTCTTGCATATCAAAGCAGTACAGGCAGTCGGTGACTTCAGTGGATGGGGGAGACCATTTTTCCACCCGGTTACATGTTTGTAAACCTAACGGATGGAGTCCCCAGTTTGTTTCCGGGTCCTCATAATAATTCTGTGAATGTTTGCCCGTCGTTCTATCCAGAACGTTCCCTTCCTCCTGCCCTGTGCCTTCTCTGTTCCAGACTCACTGAACTCCCACAGTGGCTGATCAGTTCTGGCATTATAAATGCCCCCCCTCCAAACTACGATCGCGCACATCGATTTGATTCACCCTACACCCCTCTGCTGGAACAAACAGGCGCTATGACAGAATTTGCTTGCTCAGGTCGTGAGGTTTCAGTCGCCTACTTTGTTCCTCAGCACACACAGACCGCGCCTGGGAGCAGAGGGGGAGTTACAGCATATACTTTCTTTCAGGTCCTCCTTGCCTGTACCAGCCTGCCAGCTGGCAGTCCACTCAGTTCAGGGGGTTCACCATTGAATTAGCAATCCATGCTCGTACTGCGTCTCACCCCCAGCTGTTCACGATCAATCTCCTCGCTGGTATTCCGGATGCCTTGCCATGCTGAGTCAACTGATGTCATCGCTGCTTCCAAATGCCTGTGGAAGTTGCATTTGCGGCATTGGCTGGCGATGTTGTTAACCACAACGTTAGCCTATTCGCTCCTATGATCTATCATTCTGTTGCTTCTTGACTTTTTTTGTTCCTTTGCAGTACCTGCCAGCACTTAGTAACAGAGTAAAAAGTTGTGGACATCCATGGGAAACAATGCTGCCCGGGCAGCTATAGGCTTAAACTCCATGGCAGTAATTAAGTACAACTGCTGAAGGGTTTTAAATTCATAATAAAGGGCTTAAATCACATAGTAATGGTTAAACGTGTATAAACGAAAGGCTGAATGATTTATTGGCTTATTATGGGGGAAAACTGCATGCAGAATTTGTTTAAGACTTTCATTAGTCTGATGACTTTCCCCTGAAGCGATGCGTATTGAGCTGAGTATGTAATAACAGTCATACACCCTCTGCAGCTACTGTGCTTAGGAGGAATGGTGAGAAGGACCGTGCGCGGTGTTTGTGGGACGTGAGAGCGGACAGCGACATTTAAACGCCCTGTCAGCCACAAAATGTCTTACAGCTTGTCGCAGAGATAAAGAACAGGTGAAAATATAGAAACTGGCTGTGAGCCCAGGGAGGATGGAATGCCATGATTCAAACCTCCATACTGACGGGAATGCCATCATTCAAACCTCCATATTGATGGGAATGCCGTCATTTAAACCTCCATACTGATGGGAATGTCATCATTCAAACCTCCATACTGATGGGAATGCCGACATTCAAACCTCCATACTGATGGGAATGTCATCATTCAAACTTCCATACTGATGGGAATGCCGACATTCAAACCTCCATACTGATGGGAATATCATCATTCAAACTTCCATATTGATTGAAATGCCGTCATTCAAACCTCCATACTGATGGGAATGCCGTCATTCAAACCTCCACATTAATGGGAATGCCGTCATTCAAATCTCCATACTGATGGGAATGCCGTCATTCAAACATCCATACTGAAGGGAATGCTGTCATTAAAATTTTCATATTGATGGGAATGCCGTCATTAAAACCTTCATATTTATTGAAATGTCGTCATTCAAACCTCCATACTGATGGGAATGCTGTCATTCAAACCTCCATATTAATGGGAATGCCATCATTCAAACCTTCATACTGACGGAGATGCCATCATTCAAACCTCCATACTGATGGGAATATCATCATTCATATCTCCATATTGATGGGAATGCCGACATTCAGACCTCCATACTGATGGGAATGCCGTCATTAAAACCTCCATATTGATGGGAATGCTGTCATTCAAACCTTCATCCTGACGGGTATGCCATCATTCAAACCTCCATACTGATGGGAATATCATCATTCAAATCTCCATATTGATGGGAATGCAGTCAATCAAACCTCCACGCTGATGGGAATTCCATCATTTCCACTGCGGCTCTGGGCTCAGAGCTTCTCATTGTGGCAGAATTTTTGAATCAGAAGAAACCAGTGTTCTAGATTATTTCATATTTGCTGATGAATCTGCTAATATATACATACACCTGCAACCTATGTCACTGAAAAATCCAAGATTATTAAATAAATACTGCATACAACTGTAGGTTCAATATGTTTATGTGCCATGTCGCATGAAATGCTGCATGATTGATGTTCACTTCAAAATATAATTACATGCAGACATGAGTGATGTAGGGATCAGTCACTGGGTAAAAGAGTATGAGCGTTAACCTAAAACCCCAAACCATTAGGTTTGCAATGCATGTTAATACATATTCCCAATACAAGTACTGCACACCTAACAAGTAACTAAATAATTAACCATTGTAATAAATGCATATGAGCAATGTGAATGGGAAAACATTGTATTCAAATAACTCTGTTAACAAACAAGTATAATTAATATTTAAAGGGTAGTTTTTTTGTATAGAAAAAGAAATATACTTAAAACATACAGGGCTTATATTGTCACATAAGTCACTAACATTGTAAATGCAGACATGTTTGAAGTCGGTACCAGATGGACGCCGCTGACTGCCGTCCAGTGCTTTTTGGATCCGGCCCAAATTAAAATGGAAAATGACAAATGGAGCCGGTTTCTCCCAAAGGACCAGATGGAGCAGAAGGCTGATTATGATGTCAGGGAGTGCAAAGGAAACCCAACTCACAATGAAGCTGATAAATAAATTGGCGCTGACAGGAGTAGAGGATGAAATTGATTACCTAATACATTCTGAACTGGGTGACACGGTTACTCGCTGTGTGGAGTCCATATGTCACATGGGCTTTCTCTGGGACTCCTGCTTCCTCTCAGTCCAAAAACCTGCAGTCAGGCTAATTGGAATCTCTAAATTGTGAATGCATTGGGGCAGCACGGTGGCACAGTGGTTAACACTGTTGCCTCACACTCCTGGGACCAGGGTTTGAGTGTCTACCTTGGCTTCATGTGTGTGGAGTTTGTATGTTCTCCCTGTGTTGTCATGGATACTGTGCTCCACAGTCCAAAAGCAAGGTGAGCTTCATTGGAGTTGCCAAATTGCATGTAGATGTTCCCGTGTTAGTGTGCCCAGCGATGGGTTGGTGGGATACTCTCTGCCTTGCACCCATAGATATAGATTGCGATCCTGCATAGGACAAGCAGTTATCAACAATGTTGTGTGTGTCTGTGTCTGTGTGTGTGTGTCCGATTCATGTTTTACCAAAGATTTTAGCTTTTACAAGAGTACAGAAAGAATCTACTGCAGGAAGATTTTCAGAAATTCCAGAAGGGGAGGAAATCGATGACTCGATTCCCCCGGAATTTAATTCTTCCGATGCCAACCATACTGCGGGCTAACCACACCCAAGGGTCAAATCCTACAGTTGGATTGGTGATTTTTCTCTCTGTTGCTCATTTTGATCCAGTAACACTCAGGTTGTGTTTTGACTACAATCAGTGGCGACGGAAATGAGGGAGGGGGTAACGGGTCTCCCCCAAAATCGGCAGGACCCCCCCAGACCTTCCTTGTGAAACTGCGCCCTAAACAGTGTTATTCTTATTTTAAATTGTGATATTTTAATTATTTAGAATCACACATAGTGTCATTTCACGATGTGACCATTGCATGGTTGCCCATTGCGATGTCGCGATATACATTCGCCCCCGACACCCTGTCAAACTCCAGCCAGTGTCACTGACTATAGCTTAAATAAACCAGGTTGCCTCCTTAATTTGACCCTCTCTCATCTAATCATTACAGTACCTTGGAGCGAAAAATATTTATGCACATATGTCAGAGGTAAATAAATCAATGAACGGAAAACATTAAAGGAATCGATTTACTGAAAGGAAACATAATTTACATCCCAGCAACACAATTTTCTTGGCTGTACTTGTACGTTTTTACGCGAAACGTAGCCTAAATTGAAATTTACAAAAGTGGTTGTTTCTCTGCTACTTGTGGACGCTATAAAGTAAGAAACATTAGCTACCTAAAACTAAGTGACTATCAAAAGCTATACCGAAACGACAGTTCATACCCAGATGCGCTACAGTTTGTTTCTAATATGGTGAAAACTACGTTAGAGCTCAAACTTTTGTGCAAATATATAAAAACTTTAGAATCTATGCAATGTTGATTACTACGTAGCAGTGTGGAAATATTAATTCGTGTTGAAATTGTCCGGAAGGGCATTGTTTTTGCGCTTGCTTCGGTCAGAAAATACTGAAAATGTAATGCATTTAAGCCATTATACTGCACACTCGGTTTGAATTCTGTATCTATTTTATTCACAAGTAAATTACACAACCAAATCACTACGCTCTACTAAATGTCACATACTTATCGAAGACAACAATTGCCAATTGGGGGATGGAGAGAATTCTGAGAAAGCGGTCTGATATTTCCTCATTTGTGTGGGACGTGGTTTGTTTCTCTTTGGGTTAATAAAGTTCCATTAATGTTTATACGCGGTGACAGTAGGGTTTCATATCAGTTCTCGGTTTACTGTAATAAGGAAAACGCTGTAATGTGTTTATGTCCTTTAACAGTCAGAGGACCAAGATTAAGTTGCAAATTGTTTCAATTTCTGATATTTACAAATTACCACCACACCAATGCAAATTTAAATGTAGTGCAGTTCTTCCCACTTTTTAAAATTCTGGCATTTAGCACAAATAAATCAAAGCAAATGTGTTTTGTTTGCCATCAATCTCGCACATAGAACTGACCTAGGCTGATCGCTTACGCTTATTTAAATGCTCAGTAGCATGGGTGCACACAGCAACTCTTCATCCAAAACTAAAACAGAGGCACAAGGCCTTATGGAAGAAAAACGCACATTACACATGGCTGCCAGCTAATGATGTATATCCCAGATAGAATATATTCACCCGCCGGCTCTCGCAAGAAAACTGCTTGTTCAGCACCCCGGGCGTGGACAGCGCCTCTTAGTCCAAAACCACAACAGAAGAATATGGCCTTCTGGAAACAAAACGGCTGCTAGCTGATGATATATCCCATAAGTCACTGGTTTTCATCCATCCCAGCATAAAAGAAAGGCTGAAGGCAGAGCTAAGGGACAACGGGGTGTGGTAAAGCTATTATTGCCCCCTGCTGGTATGGTGGAATGGAACGGCCACTGGTCATCGATCGCAGAAACACCAGGACCCTCTAGCAACAGGGGCCTCCGTCTCCACAAACACCATATAAAACATCATTGGTTGGACTTTTGTTTTCTTTTTTTATGGATATGTAGAATGAACTGAGATATTCGGCCCGACATCTGGAAAAAAGTCTAGGTCTGCTGGTTTTTAAAGTGCATTTATTTCAATATTAGACCATTAGTTTATGTGACGCATTTTTGATAAAGATTACATTAGGTATGCGCATGAACAGCACATGCGTAGCCTGCATTATGATCTATTACATGCTTCGTTTTCATTATTTTTGAACAATTGTGGGTTAAAATTGAGCACTATTTGGCCACCAGATGGCACTGTGACACAATAGTTTGAACGTTTCAGAAGAGCGAAGCATTTTCTGAAAGAGTTTAAATTGGTTCTGACTAGCAAAAGCATCGTTTTTTTGCCATCACTAGTTGCTAGGAGGTTTACAACGATGCATTCATGACCCCCGGTGTCAATTATTTATCTGATGAAAATGAGCACATTTGAAGTATCATCACTATTGTCAGTCACATCATAACGATTTCAACCAGATTTTTTTTCTGAGACTAGGGGTCCAAAAGTACATGCTTAAAGATATTTGACTTTGCAAATGAATGGCAGATATTAAAGGCGGTGTACAAGATTTTTACAGTCTGCTATTGTCTTGTGGAACAAAATTATATTGTATACAGACTACAAAGACAGTTTTTATTCCAGTTCGCTGATTTCCCATTGGCTGACAAAAGGGACACCTGACCAACCAGAATCCAGCAGTATATGCTGAAATCAGCCTGATTCAACGAGAAGCTAGAAGTTATTAATAAAATATATTCTGAACAGGAGAAACTGAGCAGCAAACCGATACTTCAATAAAAATGGCGCACAATGAAGGAAATGTAAGTACAGGGTAAATGACTAAATATTATATTTAAATATATTTGTATTTTGTTAAAAAGGAAAAAAAACATGGTGCGAGACACCAAAAGGATAGTAACAGAGAAACTACACTTTTCCCACACTTTCACACCGTTAGCACTAAATCACTTTCTGTGGACCAAATCATCTAGTGGTAGTACGGGTTCCCAGACCAACTCCTTTGTATAATGTGCCATACAGTCTGTGTTCATGGTCCAGGATGGCGTCCTTAGTATAATGCACTATACACGCTATATGTTGGCAAATGGATGCATGTGTTCCAAGATCAGACCGATCATGACTGTAATTTACACGTCACTCTCCGAAACGCAGCACCTGCTCGATCCACTTCGGCGCACGAATGCAGTACATTCTACAACGCTGCCCGGTTCGCGGCACGCATGCGTATTATTTTACGACAGTTCGTCACGCATATTGGGGAGTGCGAGTCGCCATTTTGGATCCTCGAGGGTGCAGCTGGCGGCTTTGTCTTTCCCTGGTTAGCTACAATCCCCGCCCACCCAAGCGAGTCTTTAAAAGCTGCTTCTTCATCTTTCAGCTTCCTTTCCGCGTATGCGCCCTGCTCCTGTCACACTTTCCGGGTTGTACTCTTCTGCTTAAAGGTACAAATTTTGGTTTGGGCAGTGATTTTTACTTGTAAAGTGTTTTCGCATACGCCCGCTTACCTGTGACCGTATCCTGTGCATTATCATTTTAGTTTGTCGCTAAGCCATTCATTAGCATACCAGTGGCGCATGTTAAGCACAAACGGGTTTCCAGTTACCCTTGACGTTGCTCTAGTCTAGATTGTTGATTCATGTCATGATATTATACCGATTTCTTTTTGCCAAATGATTTCGGACATCATTTATTGTCTTGGGATTCTCCATAAGTTGTAAATGTACTGATTTAAGTGGGGTTTTTTTCCAAATGCACGTATGAAATACAATTTATAAATGTGGACAGCCCGACTATTTGTGATTAGACCTGAAACAGGCCTACTTACGCTGCTTGAAAGTTGCAATTGGGACCCCAAGACGTTTTGATATGCAATTTAAATAAAACGACTTTAATTTCTATTCAGTTAAAACGTTTTGATATGGTAAATTAGAAACTTTCTTCTACGGTGTATACATTAATAACGTTCGTAACATTGCCACTGAGCTATATATATCGTTTACCTGACTGTGGATGCATGACCATTTTTAGTCACCCAAGGCTACTTTCTAATCGCACGTTTACTTTGAAAACATTGCTGAAGTGAATCAATTTCACTAGTGATCCCAATGCTTTGGAATTTAATTTCAAGTAATTTCACGTTTGCTTAATTGGAAAATGTTAATGTACATTAGTCATCCTTTCACACACACACGTCATTGTCTGTTACAGTGACATTCTCAAAGCTTACATGTCTGAAACTTTCCAAGCACAATTGTGTGCCTGTCCCTGCCTGGTTCCTTTTGTCCGGTAAATGTTTTAGGTTACCCTGGTTCGGTCTCACTCTGACCTGACTTTTTTAGGGGGAGGATTTGAAATGCTGGTTCTGTTTGCCCATGTAGATTAAATGGCAGTCAAACCAGCCTTTATAACCCATGTTTCACTGCTGTCGATGTCGGTTTTTGTTTCTGCAGCTGAACGATGGCTGGTATCCAGGAGCGTACCTTCATTGCCGTCAAACCCGATGGTGTGCAGAGGGGTCTTATCGGGGACATCGTCAAGCGCTTTGAGCAGAAAGGATTTAAACTGGTTGCCATGAAATTTCTCCAGGTGAGTCAGCACTTGCAACGCTGTTGCGTTTTGCCGTTGGTGTGCGAGCCCTCGATCTATTCGAATGACTGTCACGTCTGGTTTTTAACATGCATTAGAAGCACAAGACGGTATAGTTAGTGTGTTCTTGCAACCTGAGTCCTGGAGGGTGTTTAAGTGTTTAATTACATGGTGATCCCCCACCCCCCCCCACCGTTGTTACCCCCCCCCCCCCCCCCGATTTTTAATCCTTCCTTGTTTTGGTTTAGGATAGCAGTTTCATGTTGGCTGAGGTTAAAGGTTTTTGTCTAGAAAAATTGCATTGCATGTTGATGATTAAGATTATATGAAATTGAAGCGCCTGTTTTCACATGTGTGGGAGTGACTCCCTATGTGCGTTGTCAAGCACGGTAATATAAATGGGTTTTAATAATGGGGGGGGGGGGATTTTATTGTTCTGTGTTAAAACCTTGAGAGCTGAACTTGTATTTTCGCTGTATCATAGTAACAATGTGCTGGTATAGTAATCCAAGTCGCTTAAAACATCTTGCTTGATAAAATAACCGTATTTAAACCAACAGACAAAAATACAATTTTGCAGGGTGGATAGGCAGTGTTGCCACAAGTTGCAATGTCAGCTAGTTTGTATGTTAAAGTCCTAGAGAAAAACCTGTATTGCCAAGCTGACAGCTTGACTGCAACAGAGCACTTGTGTGAACTGAAGAAGGATGAAGCTGCTCTGATTTTCAGCAATTATAAATATCATTGTGATTGAGTTTAGTCGTCTGGATGGATTGAGTGCTACCGTAGTAGCTTTAGTGTGCAAAGCCTGCAAACATTTTGGCTATGAAAATGCCCCATATCTATTACTATTGTAAACAAACATTGGACAAATTGTGTGGAAGAAATGTATATTGTGGATTACACAGCAGGAACCTTGTACAATTCTGAAAACCAACTGAAAACCAAAATGTATTTTCTGCCAAGGATCTGCATGCGAGAATGTAATAATACTGTATCGCTGCTTTCTGAGCTTCAGCTAAAACTGATGGCTGTAAAATACTGCATGAGGTGTTGAAGCCACGCTTTAATGTTGGCGCGGGATAGGGAGACACACGCCACCAACAAATATATTTTAAATGGGGATCTTTATTATCTACAAGACCACTAAGAGGGTCTAGTTGGTTTCCTTCACAGCGTGTAACAAAATAAAAGAATACAGAAAAGGAACAGGAATAACAGAAATAATGTTATTTGGTTTTAATCTGGCAAAACTGTATTTCTCCCTTTACCCTCCGGAAATATCAAACAATTATTTAAATAAATAAACGCACTCGGGGCGCAAAATAAAAATATTCTCTATATCCCTAAAATAGTACAAAATGAACGGCAGTGGTGACACTAGGAGGACAAAACACAAAACATGAGCACCAGACACGATACATTTGTCATGTATTACCTTCATTTACATTAGACATCGGAAATATTTACAACTTAGTTACCCCGTAACTAACTTTTGTAGGTTCTCAATCCTCTGGATGACTCAACTAAATGAAATAAAATAATTAAATGAAATAAAATAACACTTATAAATCCGGTAATATCGTCCACCTAGACAACCCGCCATTACCATGCATAGCGTTCGATAATAATCTTACGTGAAGGAAGGTATTACTATGCATTAACAGCCCCTTACTCTGGATACTTTCCTTCAACGAAGGAAATCCATTGATCTATTTTCATATGGAGTTCTACAACTTTTACAGAGTATATTATGTCTGCATTTCTGTACTTACAACAAAAGTTATCTGCCGCTATGCAGCACCAAACAGCCGCTCCGACTAACTCCCGGTTTTTTTAGTCACGTACGCACGGCAATCCCAATGAGCTTTGCAAAGCTTATTCCCGTACTACAAAGTGACGTCACTGTAGTCCTTCTCTCCAAAAAGGAACATACACCTGAAACACCACACAACTATTTACGTATGTGCATCAGCTCAGACATGACCCGACTACATTAATATGGGTGCTTATTCTCCATTTAATGCAGGCCTCCGAAGACCTCCTCAAGCAGCATTACATTGACCTTAAAGATAAGCCGTTCTACAATGGACTGGTGAAGTACATGGCCTCTGGTCCTGTAGTGGCAATGGTAAGTATGCAGTAACTTTGTCGTAGACCTTTAGTTTCCCATTTTAAAGGGTTATTTTGCATGTATAATTATGCATTTTTGGGCCACACATTTTTCTGATTTTTTTAATTTTTCCAAACAATTATGTGTGGCTAAATACAGTAATTCCCACATCTGATTTGGTTAAAGAAAAATATATTTAAGTTTTTCAGCCTGTCTGTTAGCTAGCTAAGATGCCAAGTGGGCAGTATTGTATGTACAGTAAAACTGGTTTCAGTCGACACTCGCGGGGTCCAGCTTAAAAGTGACGACTTAGAGAATTGACGAGATACACCTAAGTCGACACTTTGGCAACTTATGTCTATCTCGCCGTTTTGCCGACTAGTAAATATAACACCATACCTCTACTCATCACGGCCTCGGCATCCTTCCTTGACCAGTCAGTACATGCAGTAT
>JAODJU010000045.1:10589079-10600926 GCA_026776725.1 Gnathonemus echidnorhynchus | reverse complement strand
GTCCCACCTTACTTCCGTGAAAAGTTATTAAAGCTAGAAAACTGAATATCGAATATGAGGCTAACTTAACCGCGGTGGTATACGTCTAGATTTTCTAAGACAAGAATTACATTTTAGATTTTATTCTTTAGTCTTTATAACCAAACAAACACAGCTGGCTTTTCCTGTTATTCTGGATAAAAACAGAACAAAAAGTCTCGCCGAATGGAGATTAACCGGAAGTTTTCCGCGATCGCCGATCCCGGATGAGCGCAAGAGGTTCGGCTTGCGGGCGCGGTGCTGTGCGGGTCTAGGAAGGTCAGGCTGAGCTCTGTGAGTATGTAGGTGCAGCAGCTTGTAGTGCGCTGTGCTCCTCATGTTCAGAACGATCTGAATGAACATCATACCGCTATTTACAGGATAATGCTTTCAAAATGAGCAATGGGTGATTTTCCACACAAAGAAATGTAACTTTTAAGTGCTTCCTGCGGTTTCACGAACAATTAATTGGGAGGGGTGACATTTATAACGCCGGTAGTCCGTAAGCTGTGGTCTTACTTCCTGGAGGCAATGCGCATGTGCGCAGGTACAGCTTGATTCTTTTGCTCACAAATTAGTTACGCAAAGCTTAATTTCTACGGTTATGTTTTCCTTAAACTTTTGTTTTATTCATGTTAATTCTTTATCCATATTATATGAAGCTAGCTTTACCCCGCCTTTATAAGACTGATAGTTCTGATATATTTTGGCTGTCAAAGTTGTTTAGAGTAGTCATTTGATGTACTACCACGCACGTGAGTTTATAAATATCGAGATCATTTTAAGTTAAACTGTCGCACTGATATTTGTGTAATAATGTAAGTCTTCTTTGCATAAATCATTCTGCCGCTCATCATTCGTTTTCACAATACTCCGTGATGTTTGTGTTTTAACAAAAATCCCTGCTCTTCAATGCCACACTGAATCCAGCTGTTTCCGAAGGATCCCCGGAGCATCCAGCGCACCACCCGCGAAAGGCACCGTTTCTGTTTGTATCTAATGGTGCTTGATTTAGTCGCCCACGTCGGAATAATTTAAATGCTTTGATGGCAGTGTGGGGTATTTCCTTCGTTGTATTTTTAAGGAAAAGTGCGCATCCCGAATAAAGCCACTTTACCGTTAATGTACAGGAGCTGTTTTAGGCCAGCGACTGACTCCCAGACGGGGCCGAGGACATGGACGCTCAATCGGAGGTTGTTGAGCAGCTGCGGGAGTCGTTCCGCTCGGGCGTCTCCCTGCCGGAGCACTTCCGAAGGAGTCAGCTGGAGGCCATGGTGGCGCTGCTCAGGGAGAACGAGCAGCGGGTTTCGGACGCGATGCACCAGGACTTGGCCAAGGTGCGACCGGCTCCTGCGCTCCTCTGCAGCTGCCTCGGCTTATCTAACACAGCCCCCACCCCCACCCCCTGTCCCGCAGCCCAAGTTCGAGGCAATTCTCTCGGAGATTGACATCGTGATGAATGAGCTGCGCTTCGCCATCAGCAACCTCAAGACCTGGATGATGCCGGAGTATGTGGGGAAAAACCTGGTGAGTGCTTGGCAAGCCTGACATTGTGCAAAAACCTGTACGAATAGTAGGGTCTGGAAAGCAAATTCCTCCTTTCTCTATGTAAATCCATTAAGGTGTCTTCACCTGTGTTCATCAAATTGTTTTTTGGAAGAGATCTTAGCATTATAGATAATTGCCATGTCTTTGCAGCTGTTGAATTGAATGGAGTTGGCAAGAGAAGTGGAGTTTTTATTATTTGTTTCCCATAAATAAAGGCACCCATAAAACACGAGATGTGCTAAAAGCCTGCACTGGTTTTTGTTTTTTTCTTAGGCAACAAAGATGGATGACTGCTTTGTTCGTAGGGAGCCACTCGGCGTCGTGTTGATAATTGGCGCCTGGAATTACCCCCTTCAGCTTATTTTGCTGCCCCTAATTGGGGCAATATCTGCAGGTAAATACAGTGATGTTCCCTGCCTTAATACATCAGTAAGTGGAATGAAGCATGTTGATGTCTGGCTGTTTTTAACTATAAATCTATGCTGTACCATTCAGGTAACTGTGCTGTTGTGAAGCCCTCTGAAGTCAGCCCAGCGACGGAGAAGCTTCTCGCTGAGCTGATTCCCAAGTACCTGTCCCCGGTATGACGTCTGAACACTCCCTGCTCTGACTCTCTCCTTGCCTCTCCCCACTGGATTTGCTTCCCTGCTCTGACTCTCTCCTTGCCTCTCGCCTCTGGATTTGCTGACCTCCTCACGCGTTTGCCGTTACAGGCCTGCTACGCAGTACTGTGTGGCGGAGTCGAAGAGACAAAGAAATTATTGGAGATAAAGTTTGACCACATTTTCTTCACAGGTAATCTCACGTAGAGGTCAGACTATCGTGCTTGATAACGGTTGGATTCATGATGTTTGTATTCATAGTGTCCAGCCTCAGATTCCTGAATTTCTTGGCCTCCATTTCTTGACCATCAAAGACCTAAAACATTCCAGCTTCTCAGTTGCATTCCTGCCTTCCCTCTTCCTCAGGCTCCCAGTCGGTGGCCCGCAAGATCCTCCAGGCGGCAGCGGTGCACCTGACCCCCGTCACCCTGGAGCTGGGGGGGAAGTGTCCTTGCTTAATTTACGGAGATCTGGACGTCCAGGCGGCGGCCAAGAGGCTGGCCTGGGCCAAGTTCTTTAACGTGGGCCAGAGCTGCGTGGCTCCTGACTACGTGCTGTGTAGCCAGAAGATGCGGGAGGCCCTCGTGCCGGCCCTCCGGAAGGCGCTGGAAACCTTCTATGGCTCCTGCCCGCAGAAGAGCCCAGACATGGCCCGCCTGATCTCCCAGAGGCACTGGGCGCGCCTCTGCGACATGCTGCAGAGATCTAAGGGGACGGTCGTGATCGGAGGGGAGACGGCGGAGGATGACAAGTACATCGGTGAGGGATCCTTCGGGGGCGGCTTGGTGGGCTGAGCCTCTGTGCCTGTGATCACAGGGTCTCCAGTTCGAGTCCGGCCTCCGCACATCTGTGGGTCCGTGAGCAAGGCCCCTAACCCCCAGCTTCCTGGGCGCTGCTGTGAACGGCTGCCCTTCACGGCCAGCTTACCCTCAACTACAGAGTGCAAGCTGGGGGAGGCCTAAAGAGAATTTCCCCAGAGGGATCAATGAAGTATTTATTAATAATAAATGGGGGTGGGAGGTGTTTACTGCTGTACGGTACTGAGAGGTACTAAGGAGGGACTGTACTGGTATAATGAACTTCTTAATCAGTGCTGGGCCCTTCACAGCTAATCTGCATTGCGATAAACATTTAATTTGTATTGAACTGAAAAGGATCTCATCTGCCCATCCCTGCTGTCATGGGGCAGCTGTGGTATAGGATACTTTTTTTCTTTCCTTAAAAGGGCAGGACTTGCGGCTTTTTAAATCCAAAAACCTGTAAATCTGCTCACAACAGGTCGGGCGTGTAGCACAAATTACCATCACAATGTACCCTGTTTAAAAACGAGCCACGATTCATAGCACGCGAGTCTCTGCGCGAAACCTCGCTCAGCCAGTAAGTCCGCTTCGTGACGAGCCCCTCAGCCCGGGCAGCTTTAAGGCTCCTGGATTTAAAACAGGTATGAGTCCTGCCCTTTTGGTAAACGTGCATGTACAAACCGCCTGAGCTATCAAAGGCTGGCCCTGCGTTGGCATCTTTGGTTAGCTATGCCGATACCGCCCTTTCATGCGAACCAGCATTAAGAGAAGCAGAGTGAACTTGCCAAGCAGACTGCTGGGGTTGTACCATTTAACATTTAAGTCGGGGTTAGTTAAGCCGGCTCAGAGTTGACACTGTATGTAAAACTCGCTCTGTTGTACCCCCCACTACCTCTTCAGATCTGTTGTATTCTCTTCTCACTGATGTTCACCAGCCCCTACTGTGGTGGTGGATGTCAAGGAGACGGACTCGCTCATGGTGGACGAGATCTTCGGCCCGATTCTGCCAATCGTCACCGTCGAGACCTTGGGGGAGGCGATTAACTTCGTCAACGGGAGAGAGAAGCCGCTTGCCCTGTACATTTTCTCGGATGACTCTGAGGTAAACCCCAGCGGTCTACGGCCCATGCGTCGTATCGCGCCGGTCCCTGCTCCCCTACCTCCACGTTCCTCGCTATGAAGCGGAGTGATAAATTGGCTTCTTTCCTCGGAAGGTGGTCACTACAGTTTTGGAGCAAACCAGCAGTGGCGGTTTCTGCTCCAACGACGGCATGGTTCACATGTGCCTCCCAGGACTGCCGTTCGGAGGCATCGGTAAGTGCTTGCCTGTTGCACGTGCTCACTCTGCACTTGTCAGCTCATTGGCTGAGGATTATGGGAAATCTTCAGTGCACAAGCATCAACTCCCGTGCAGTAATCCCAGGGGCCACTCTTCCACCTAGGTGCCAGTGGGATGGGCAACTATCACGGGCGTTGGGGGTTCGAGACGTTCAGCCATCGGCGTGGGTGCATGCTCCGCGGCTGGGCTTTGGAACGGATCAACGTGCTGCGCTACCCGCCGTACACCGAGGGCAACTTGGGCTGGCTGCGTTGGGCCACCGGTACCAAAAAGAGCTGGGACAGTTGCTCAGTCCTGTAAGCCATCCGCAGACCATTAGCAGAAGCTAAACGTCTAGCTGGTGACCTGGACTGGTCACCCCACCTCAGAACATCAACTTTCTAAAATTCATTTTTAACACGAGATATTTAATGTTTATTACAATATGGTGCATCTCCCTCAGTGAGCAAACTCCTCATACTCCTGTGCCATGTTTGGTGGGGGTCTGCAGGTGGTAATTTCATCCGTTGCGCTTTACTGATGTTAGATGCGAGACTTTCTCTTGTTGCTAAGCTCACCCTTAAATCACTCAAATGGCTGAGCATGTTTATGGCACGGAAATGGGGCTTTAAATGTACTTTTAACACTATTTCAACTGTCCCAGGACCTGCGACTGCTTTAAGATGCCATCATAAACCTTGCATGTTTGTGTGTGTAAAATATCTCTAGTGGGGACCCCCTTTTGCTTCTTAAACAAATTGCATTTGTTTAATAAATGACTCGCATCAAACCTGCATTTCAGTCTCTTTTCCCAGTCTCCCCTCCTCCTCCGCTACACTGCACGCCTGACCTTCTGAGGCCATTGCTGACTGTCGGGCTGCTTCCTTGTGGCACTGACCCTGCTCAGCCTCTCAGGGCACGCTTGCATGCATCTTAATTTTTCATAGTCTTACCATCTGCACATTATACCATGGTCTGTAGTATGATGGTATTTTCAAATGCAATGCTGTTTTGCAATACAGTTCTGGTATTTTTAAATGTTTACAGTGGGGGGGGGGGGGAGAATTTAACGCATTAATTGCGACTAACTAATTTGAAAAAAACGCATTAAAAAAAATGCATTTAAGCATCGGCTATCCCGCAGTGACATTCCAGACTGATGGGCCATTGACAGTATGCAAACTACTACAGGTGTGGGGACACCTATCCCATCAATATTCATTGTGAAGGCCACTGACTTTGAGAAAAAGAGTGTCACTCTAAAGTTCTAACACTTTAGTAATCAAACCACATAACATTTCAGAATGTCTCTTTCACCTATGTCTAGCCAACCCCTGTGTCTATAAGCTTCAGAGCTCAAAAGTCTTTGCTAGAAATGTCTATAATGTGATTTTTTACAATTTCTCAGCATGTCTGAAAATAGGTTTTTGAAAAGCATGTTTAAACTAAAAAACATTTGCGCTTTGGGGCAAATTTTCTTGTGCGATTAATAAAGATTAATTACAAAGCCTCTAATTAATTAGATTAATTTTTTAATCAAATCCCACCCCTACTTTACAGTTTAGCCTTGGTGAATGGAGACCAGTGCTTTGCTAAAACATTTTTAGCCTATTGGGATAAAACAGCTACATTTGCTGCTGCTGCATTCACATGAGGTCTGCATTTTCTCTCCAAGCCAACCCTGATCATTCTCGTGCCGCTTGTCTCGTCACGTGGCAGGTTTGTGAAGAAATTAAACTGAGCGAGGAGGAGAAAAGTGAACGATAACTGGTGACCGGTTCACATTATTCCCTCCCCTGTATGGAAATACTTTGGATTCCTTAGATATTGAGTAAAAGCAAGTGGTTTTTCAGCACCGCTTCGTGTTCTGGCACAAGTTGTGCAACACCAATCTATTTCAGATTCTGGTGGTAGATAAGTTCTATTTGACTATAGTTTATTTTGGGTAAATTTTTCAACTCCTTTTCCTTTATGAATATTGGAACATTTATCTCAAATTCACATCACAGTAATTTGAATTTTTTCCAATACATTGCAGCTCTACATCAAATTAATGGAATCGCTTTGTCAGCCAGTAGGTCTTACAGGCCAAAGTCACTCCATGCCTTCTTATTGGAAGGTCACTGGTTCAAATCCCATGGTCGGCCAAGTGCTTTCACCCCTTGTCCTTAACCCACACCTGTCCCAGGGCTGGCTGAGTCGGATCTCTTAAGTGTCACTTTTATCCAAAGCATCTGCTAAATACATGTCGAATGACTCCTGACTGTTTCTTTCCTGTGACATGACAATCCCATGCGCGAGCTGTCCCTCTAAATACAGATGAGATTTATTTGCCGAATCCTCCTTGAGGTCCAATTTGAGGAGAACAATTCTCCATCTCAACTACAGACACGACTTTTGATTGGGCAAACAGAGCTCACTGCCTCCTCTGGAACACCGTCAGCGCAGACACGGGGATGGCGAGCTTCAGGATTGATTTCACGGTTCGGGTTTGTAGGACGAGGGGGGGTTGGTCGCTGGGGAGGCCTGGCTGGGCCGTGAGGGCTCCGCAGCAGAGTGGCCTGCAGTGGTGGGCGTCTCCTTCTGCACGAGCTCCGGTTCGTCCTTGCCAGCCTGGGGCGGGTGGACCAGCACCCTGTCGATAATCCCGAAGTCCTGGGCCTCCACGGGACTCATGTAGCGATCTCGCTCCATCACGCTCTCTGCAGCGATAGGGGATTAGGCGAAGGTCACACATTTGGCCTCTATGTACATTCTCTCATTTGGGCTCCCAGTTAACTTTACCTATAGTCTCCAGCTGCTGCCCAGTGTGCTTGCAGTAGATGTTGTTGATCTGCCTCTTCAGCTTCAGGATCTCCTCGGCCTGAATGGCGATGTCGGTGGCCTGACCCTGTCCCAAGCACAGCCAATCAGTAACAGTCCCGCACGTCGCCCTGGTCTGAACCTGAGTCAGTTCTCACTGGAAAGATCCAGTTATAGAGAAGTTGGGGGTGAAGCAGCTACATCTCAACATCACAACCATAGTTAATAGGAACGGCAATTTGAAAACATCTGAAAAGTTCAGCAACTACATCAGAAGAATATATGTCCATTTGAAGTCTTAGATTTGTGTAAAGCTATAAATCGCCTACAAGTTATTACATACGTGTTTGAAGAACAATAATACTAGTCTCAAATACTTAGGGCGCTGTTCTGAAACGTTATGAAATTGCCATCTCTATTAAATATCTATATATCTGTAACACACAAATACTTTCAGGGAAAGTGGTCTTTCTGAACTACTTTGAGAGCCTCATGAGGAATCAGAAGGCTGATCACATGACTGCCATTTCAAAATAAAACTGCAAACCCGATCTTACACTGGAAGTGTCGCTAGGTTTCAAAACAGTTCGAACCCGAGTGTCCAATGTGCCGTCACTGAGTCTTCATATGAGCAACTGCAAACTCGGGTATCAAGTACCCTCCCCCCCCTTTCCGAATCCTCACCCTCGCTCCCCCCGAGGGCTGGTGCACCATGATCCGGGAGTTGGGCAGCGAGTGCCGCATGCCCTTGGTGCCCGCAGCCAGCAGGAGGCTGCCCATGCTCGCCGCCTGGCCCACACACCAGGTGGATATGGGGTTCAGGATGTACTGCATGGTGTCGTAGATCGCCAAGCCGGACGTGACCACGCCCCCTGCCACACAGAAAGCCAGCGCATAAACACATCTACGCACGTGAAAGGGTTCAGAAAGTAATCCTCTACAAGTGCCACACATTTACTCACCCTGTAGTGTCAAAAGGCCAAGTTTAGTAAACAGCTCAGTCTGCTTGCATTTAGTGCAAACAGGCCCGATGTCTGACCTCCCCAGTCCACAACGCCCTTTAGCGTTTACTTACTGCACAGTGCTAGCCTGCTCTTCCTGCCTTATATTAGCCACCACATGCTTATTTTGTTATGGCTTCAACACCCACTCACCCGGACTGTTAATGTACATATGAATGGGTTTGTTGTTGCTCTCTGACTGCAGGAAGAGTAGCTGAGCGATGACCAGACTGGCCACAGAGTCGTCGATCTGTGGAGCAAAAAGAAAACAGATAAAAACCACATTTTAATTTGCCGGGAAAACACTCCCTTTGACATACAACTGCCAGTGCGTGACAGACACATGGGCTGTGCCCCTGATCGCGCGCCACGCTGACTCCGACGGGCTCACCGGTCCCATCACGCAGATGATCCTCTCCCTAAGCAGCCTGGAGTAAATGTCGTAAGCGCGCTCCCCCCGGCCCTGAGGAGAGAAAGAGCAGAGTGCCGTCCACCATTATCGTGTGCGCACACAAGCGCACATTTCACAGCACCATCGTGTGATAAAGGTATGGGTGTAAATAATCAAAACCAGCCAATGCAACCCCCTAGACCCCCTTAAATGGTGTTCACCTCAACCCCCCAATGCTCAGCCCAGAGTTATGCCCTTGTATACAGGTTTTTTCACATTAACATCTATAATTGGTGACGGAAGCAAAAAGGTGAGAAGGTTGAGGTCGCTCCTCACCGTCTGCTCCACCACTATGGGGATGAGAGGGCTTCGCCACGGCGAGCTGTGGTGTATGAAGCGGATCGACCTGAGCGCCGAACCCGCATTCTGCAGAAGCCGCTAAAAGGAGACAATACGGCATCTTAATAACGGGAATAATCTTAATAATGCTGCATATTTTAATGAGCACGATAAAACACGGAGCAGTACTACAACTGCGGGGAAGTATTCCAGGCTTGGGGGGACCGACGAGAATTACTCCTGTAAAAGTGCCTGGGCAACAAACAAGCAAAGGAGGAAATTGTAAAAAAAAAAAACAAAAAAAAAAACATAAAACCAGACAAACAAGCCACAGGCGAATTAACTGAAACTCCAGCTTTCGATCTCATAACAGAAAACATACTGCAAAAACAATAATGGAGAATAATGTACATGTTCTGTAAAAAGTTAAGTTGTAGAGTACAACTTCATACTTGGGAAACGGCACCTTCACATTTTAGAAAAGTAAGCCTGACAACACTCCTAAATGTATACTCACTGGTAAAAGCATACTGCAACCTGGGATGCGGATTTCTTACTAATGACCCAAACTAACCCGGAACAAAACCAGTTTACCCAGAATCCCTTTGTAAAGTCCACATGGGCGCCTCTCCACTGTCATGTGACGAGTTCAGGCCATCAGGTGAAAGTTTATCTACTCCACGCTAGAGGGCAGTGAAGTGTATAAGTTAAGTGTATAAGTGTTGCATTTATGTTTGCAACAACACATATAAGTTATAAAATATAACTGGATAGTGGATACAGAGATCGATTACCATTTAGCATAATGTTTATAATCCTCGGGTTATTTTTTCAAAATCAAGAATATGAGTTATGAATGAATATGAATATGAATTAATTTGTTATTGATCATTTGGAACCAAAATAACTTCAAAGATTCTTGCAGAATTAATTCGTATTAATTAATAAACAAATAAAATCTAAACACGTGACTACTAATAAAATCCACAAGGCTTCAGGGAAATTCTCACTGCACAGTGACATTTCAGCAAAGTCACAGGCTTAAAATTAAACTGGGTATTCGGAGAAACTGGACACATAGCCCCCTGCCTCGTTTGAGCAATGCATAAACTGAGATGGAGACATCCGAAATATTAAGAGAGACTGTTTATCACATTTTTATTCCACAAGAATAAAACATTAAACTGTCTTTAGGGCAGATATAGTTAAAAATCTAATTCTGATGTAGCATGGCTTAATTATAGATTTGTGTCTGGCTTGCCACGGTAGATAAAACGTTTCGTTTTGTATACTGTACTGTACGTGTCCCTAGAGTTTTACATAAATTTGACTTTGCTGGAGTTTCACGTTTGCTGTACTCGATCGTACAGCCTGTATGGCCGTGGCTGTATTCACGCCACACATCTCAAACGGGTTAGGGGTGGGGCCATGATGCGTGAAACAATTGGCACATTGTCATCGGGTGTTTCGCTTCATCCACTGAACATTAATTTTACTGTCCGCAGGGAACACGAAGAGGAAAAGTTACCTGTAGGACAGCAGCAAATTAGACGGAAAGAAAGTGTCTTTTTGCTGTGTTCTCGGTTGGAGGACAAAAGAGTTTGTGTTTGCGAGACTCGACGAGCTCGATAAGACTTTCGTTTGGGGAAAACTTCGGTCTCCTTTTCGGTCGCAGTATTTCGCCTCGCCGTCATGTCAAACAACAGTGCCAGCAGCAGCAACCTCATTATCGCCCAAAAAGCGGTTAAACAGCTCCGTCTGGAAGCCAGTGTGAGGAGGATCAAGGTAAGGCAGACGCTGCCAGGCTGATATATTTCGGAAATGATTCTAAGTATTATCGGGTTTAAACTAAATAAACAGCCGGACCATACTAAAGTCTACAAAGCCGCCTACTCTACTTAAACGGATCGTCGAAGTACAACTTAAACCACAGTTGAATGTTACACGCAGGCGTGTTGTTTTATAGTGTTTCATTGCATTTCACGGCACTGTATTGCGTTTTGCAGTTGTGTAATATGCTTAGCACGCCTTGAAATGGGAGCAGCCCGCACTCTGTCGTTCCCAAATCGCCATCGGACCGGACACTATCGCAGGCGATCGCTTAGCACACATGGGCTTCCAGACTCTAGCATCTGCCGTGTTTACAGCCGCGCTGTTACATTGTAACACTGTCACTTCCTGAGTGCTGTTGTACTGTCACCCCGCCGCGGGGTGTCTGCGTGCAGTAGGTGTTTCCTTCGTTACCGACTTGTCGGTGGTGTGTAGTTGTGACAGTGGATCTCTTCCCACCCCATACTCACGTCTCCCGACCTGTTATTCAGATGACTTATCCCAACCCTGATATGGCTTGCAGGGAAATTCTATAGCCTGTGCAAATCCACAAGCAAAGCATTGAGATACTTCACGTTATCTTTTCTGTGTATGTCCTGTGTATAAATAAGTCTCCTGTGGACAAATATGCGGTTATCAAGTTACTTTGGTTACATTTGCATGGTCAGTCATATGACTGTGAAATTCTAGCTGCTCCCTTTGTTTAAGAGCATGTCCGTGGTGACAGGAATAATCTGAAAATCACTACCTCGTTTAATATTATGCATTTAGGAATATTTTTTCATTCATTGAATCGTAGTATCAACCACCAACTGGAAATTTATTATTATAACTCTTGAAGGTTTAAAATTTTCACATTAAAAGATAACGTGTGTAAACATGTGGGAAAAGATAACAAATTGCACCCTCAGCTCTGTGTATGTGGGTTTTGTGTGTGTGTCTGTGTGTGTGTGTGTGTGTGTGTGTGTGTGTGGGTGGGTGTCTCTGGGTACTGGAGTCGGTGTTGGTAAATTGTCCTTAGTGCATGACATTGTGTGTGTCTGTGTAAGTGTGTGTATCCATATGTGAGTGAGTGAGTGTGTCTGTGTGTATGAGTGTGTCTGTGTCTCTGTGTCTGCATGTATGACTGTGAGTGAGTGTGCATGTGTGTATGTGTCTGTGTGAGTGTGCACACGCACCCTGGAGTCAGCAAAAGCAC